>JAJOOR010039293.1:0-21035 GCA_036250505.1 Solanum acaule | reverse complement strand
TCCTAAGGTGTCTTGTAGCACACGTAAATCATCCCGAGATAGGAGTTATGGTCGTTTCAATTTGAACCAAAGTTCATACTTAGCTTAACTTTGTCAAACTTTCCAAATTTGATTATTTCCAAAAACGGTTTCTTACTAATTCTAAGTCTTTCTAGTAGCGGAGTGTTACATTATATCTATATACAAGGCAAATTGTAGTAGGAAACCTTTTGCTCTTAAAGTCCATCATCATGACAAGGAACTTGATATACTTCTCACTTTGATTTAGAAACGTGTCCTTAACTTGGTTAAAGTAAGAGAATGCCTCATCAATTGTCATTTTTTTCTTTCTAGCACCAGCTCTATCAACAACACTATCACCACTTATATTACTCATACCACCTTAAGAATCTTATGATTGACTTTGACACATAGAACCATAGCTAAAAGTTGGCAGCAAAATTTATTTGTCCAATTTATTAATATGGAGTAATGTTATACTATCATCCACTTGATATCAATATTTATCTTTGGATGAAAAGATTTTAAAAGTTCATTCAAAATCGACAAATCCTTTGATATAATACAACCAAATAAATAGTGGTGCTCTTGATATGCTGGAGCCATTAAAATAACAAAGAATTATCCAAAAACTAAAATCAATCTAGATCAACTCTAACAACACAACATAGGTAAAGACCCAATCTTTTTCTTCAGTTGTGTGTGATAAAGTTTAGTAGAAGACAAAAAATTGATTTTAAATACTCTAAGTTGTTAAGTTATAAAAAGAATGGCATCTAAAAATTCTTGATTACTAACACACACATACTATACATCATAAGACTTAAAAATAACTGATTTATCAACAATTCACCTAAACAAGTTATCTACATACAAACTAGATCCGAAAAAAAATGAACACAAGACAAAGATCTGACGAATCTCTGTGGGAAAACCCAAATGGAGAGTCATCTCTCAATCTCTTCATGCTGCAAAATTAAAAACAACAAAAATAAGCTTTATAGTAAAAAAATTACAATAACAGATGCTCCATTTTCTAAACGTACTCATTTTTGAGATAAGTATGCAAAATAAAACGTCTCAAAAGATCAATCAACGAAAAATAGATTTGAATCAAATTTTTAGATTAGAGAAAATAAAAAAATCTTTCTTCAGTTCAGTGTTCTCTACCTTTTTCCTCTCCCATCCTCTTTGACTCAAATGAACTACAGCACACACATATCTGTGAAATAAAGAGGTAAATGGTAAAGAAGTGAGGAAAAAAAATATTGCTATTGTATATTTCATGTACTTCTAATATCTAACTATACACATCTGTATATTGTATCAACAAAATTTTGTCAATATTCAAAAAAAGTAAAATTTTAAAATGAGCTTAAAATCATATATCATATCATATCATATATCATATATATATATATATATATATATATATAAAAGAGAACCTTAGGCTTGCCTACGTGGCGCCATCACAAATCAGAATTCCCTTTTAATTTATTTATTTACAAAACTAGCCTTCCCCTTTCATGAAAAGTTGTGAATTTATGAAAAGTTGCGACTTCAATGAAGAGTTGCGAGTTTTATGAAAAGTTGTGACTTTTACGAAAAATTGCGACTATAATGAAGAGTTACGACTTTAATGAAAAATTGTGACTTTTATGAAAGTTTGTGACCTTTCCGAAGGGTTGCAACTTTTCTAAATAGTTGCAACCTTTCCAATAAGGCACAATAAACATTTGTTCACACTAACATTTGTTGTCTATAAATAGAGGAATTTTGTCTCATTTTAAAACAACAAAAATTTTGAACATCTTCTTTTTCTTCACAATTAAATATTTGTGTACTTTGTTCCTGTTGAGTGACTCACTGACATCATTGCTTATGTTATAGATCCTGGTATGTATTTTTATAGTCATTTCGTTATGCTTATGTTATTTAGGATAAATGATAAAGATGTAATAATTTTCATTTTCCTTTACATTATTAATGTTTGTTACTACGTAATCCTGTATGTAAGATAATATAGTGTTTTAGTTTAAATGACTGATAGGTTTTAAGTATTACTTTATAAATTCCAAGATATTAAATTCCTGCGCGAAGCGCGGGTAATTTTACTAGTAAGTAATAGGAGTGCACATTTTGAAATTATGCTTAATTTTTCTACATCACTATAAATTATGATAAATGACAATTATGAGGATTGCACAACGCGTTGTTAGTTCTTTCTATAGAATTTTGAGTTTATTAATAAATTTTCAACTAATGCAATTCACCTTATATATTTGAAACAATTGTGCGGTTAATAAATTTCTCACAAAAGTCTAAGACTGTGTTGGATATTTAATATTTATAATTTAACTTCAATTTTTGCAAAGAGGAATAAGATTACATCATAATGTATATACTAAGAACTATATAATGATGAATTGGATGACTTTATGAGGGTTATTTAAATGATTTCACCAAATGAAATGGAATATTTTGGCTAATGGATAAGTTTACAGTCAATTGAATCTATTTCAAATGGAAAGAATATTATGTGATCACATTTCTTCTAACCAAATTTTATATATGTGATCTAAATTCTAACTCTCCTCAAGATTACTTGGGTAGGTATATCTACCAAATGGATAGGTTATGATAAATTTATTTGAATTTAAGTTAATAAATAGATGAATTAGTTCCTCACCCAAAAGTTATTTTGGTTGAAATTTATTGGGATAAAATGTGGCTCATGCCCTAATTCGCTCATTGCCTACTAAGTATCTATTGCTTTATTTGTTCTTTTTATAATTTTTTTATACCTATTAAAATTATAATTTTTCTTTATTACACCAACATATAACATATCAAATAAGAAAAATTATTGGTTAAAACGTTTTGATAAGAGGGGTCAATATATCTATGATATTAGTGTAACACCCCGAAAATTTTTTGAGCTAAGACTTGAACCATCCTTCTTAGTGAGTACGTTTTTAACAAGGAATTTAATTTTTTCTGAAGTGTTAAGGTCACTAGATGTAGCACCTTCAGCTCCAAAAAGAATTAAACAGAATTCATTCAAGTCATTCCTAGGTTCCTTTAAGTTTTGGGTCAACTTCATCGACCATAACTTTCAGTACATATGATGCGTTAGGTGGCCCATAAGATATCATATGAAAGGTATTTGAATTATCTTTCCAACGCCACCGAGTTTGCTAATTTTTGAGCTTGTATGAGTGAGATATGCCCTTTTGAAGTCAGGTTGTCCAGTTTGAAAGAGTTACACGAAAATATGAGGGGTATTTTGGTGTTTTCCTTACCCAATCAGATTTAATTCATTTTTAGTAATAATTTAGGGGTCTAAACAGACTAGAATCGGTTTCATTCATCCCCAATACGCTTAGGGTTTTAGTTGAGAGTTCAAGAAGAGAAAAGAAGAGCAAAGACGAGAAGCGTTCGTCGAGATTCTTGAGTTTTTTTGCGGATTTCGCCATGGGTTTAACCCCTAACACTCTGTTTGAATCATTGTTACTTATTGTTTCATAATGTACTGTATTATACTGTATGGTAGATACAATGTTTGGTTAGACTTTATTGTCTGCTGTTGTTTAATAACATTTTTATTGTTTGGTTTGACTGTATTGTAATTTAAAAATTTACTAAAATGTCCTTAATTATTTTAAATACTATATTTATTAGTAATTACTAATAAAATAACAAAACTATCTGTCAATCATGCATATTCTTTTATGTCATATGAAACTAACATAAATTAACTAATTAATCTATTTATTCGTTCACCAATTGTTAACTCTAAATTGTTAACTATAAATTTTAATTCGTTCACAAATTGTTAAATCAATTATCCATATCAACTTACAACAATGTAAATGTATAACTATGCATATTACTTGATTCATAACTTAGATCATACTGATTATAATATCGATAATATATGTTATAAATCTTCATAACAAAACAAATAATTCAAATAATTCGTAGCTTAAAATGCATAATAAAATAATTGTCAAAACTAAATTATTCATATCAATTATAAAATAAAAAATACTTAAAATTCAAATAAAATTAATCTAAACTTAATCACGTGCTAGCATATTGGTCAATAAAAGAGACTTATGTTCTTCATGTGGACATCCCATCAATGTGCGACACATAATTGCATCTTGACAAATAAATATATAGGCCTTTGAGTTCATATGGGATTCCAAATTCATCTCTTTAATCATTTGCCAGATCTCGCTTTCAGAAATTGGTGGCATAGTTGAAAGTCAATTAATGGCATGAGCCAAATTATCCATGCCACCTCTCAACATATCAGCAATTCCTTCAAAATGATTATGTTTATATTTTGTATTTCTTTGATGAGTTGGTACCTTTGAAGAGACATCTAATTTAGGTGCATCATTAATTGGTTGACTTTGCTCATCCTGTTTATCTCCCTAAGTATTTTCCACTGAAGCACCATTCATAGAAATTATTTCGTCAACCTCTTCAATAGTCAACGAACTAGTACTTAATCTTTTCAAATTTTAATTGGTACCTCTTTTTAACATATCTGGTCCATTCTCAACATGCTTTCCACTAGCTCTATCCTTTCCATATAGCATCATTAGCTTATCATAATTTCTGATAGACTTAGTCCTCAAATTAGCAGCTTCGGGCTTAGCCTACATATGAAAAGTACAATAGATTCTTGAAGAAAATAAGATGAACATTAAAATATAAAATAAGAGAAAAACTAATAAACATGAATATACCTGAATTAATGGATCCCATACTTCAGGCTCGGCATCCCACATATTTGTAATGGGATTCCATGCAATTCCGCTCATTCCCATTTGAATCATATCATACTATTTGCTAAATTGTTTTTTAATGTTTCTCATCCAATTGTGAATTCTCTCCTTATTAATAATTTTATCAGGAAATTTTGATCGTAAATCCCTCAATATGTTATCTAGCACGTGTAACACCTCGAAAACCAGACTTAGAAAACTACAATAGAAAATACCTGAACAAGTGAACTATGACAAGGATTCACGGACCGTGATAGGGTCCATGGTCTATTGATCTATTCGTGGGCTTAGCCCTTCCCAGCAGAGGTGAACCACGGGACCTTTCATGGGCCGTGGATAACCTCACAGACCGTGCTGGCAAATCGTGGTCGCCAGGTACAGAATACCTGGCCCAGAAGTTAGACCACGAAACCATTCACGGGCCGTGGTCCTAACGACGGGCCGTGATAGCGCCTCTGAAGCCCTCCCTAGAATCAACTCAGGGAAAAATGACTAAGTGTCGACCCACGGACCGTAGGTCACACCACTGCACATGGTCCTGGCTCGTGGATCAGAGACCTCGATAGCTCCTCTCTGAAGCCAATCCACGGTTGACAAGAAGGACCGTGGGTCAGTCCACGGACCGTCAGTCAGCCCATGGTCAGCTGCATCAGACTTTTAGGTCAGGGCTCGTTTGGTCTTTTCCTTATGTGTTGGACCCCTAAACTACGTCGTTTCACCCATAAATTACGTAGTTTTGGTCAGTTTTAGCCTAGTAAACTAATTAGAACCTAACCTAATTCATTATTCACCAACAATCAAGCGAAAATTAGAACAAAAGCGGAGAAGGAAGTTGAGTAACCCTAGTTCAAAAACCCAGCGAGTTCTCGTCAGTTCCAGCCTCAAAATCATAAGATTTCTCCATTAAATTCGTCACTAGGAATGTGGGATTTCTCTAATAGGTTCCTTTCACGCATTAGGTCCCTAGAATTTTTTGGGTTCCCTACATATTAACTAGACCTAGGGTTTCTGGAGTTTCAACAGATTATTATGAATTAGCTACTTTAATGTTCCTAATTAGATTATCATGATTTTAGTACCGTTTTGCATAGATTCTTGCATAAACTCAAAATCCTAGTTATGTAGTTCTTTTAGTTCATGATTTACACATGCTAGGTCAATTATTTCAGATATATATGCCTCAATTTCGAATGATTCATTATTAGTACATTAATGTTGCATTTTTAGTTAGCATGTCCGTATTTTGACCTATCTAGTATTACAGAAATTCAGTCATAAATTGTTAATTACATAATTCATTAGGATAAACTTAATACCAAGTGGACTAGGGTCAGTCACCCTCAAGTCCAAGAACTACGTGCCCCCATAGGTTGTAAGTCCCCTCTGTGGGCATCAATTTAGTGATCACTCCAGTCATGCCTTTATACCTCTGGCAGGGTATATTGGGTCCTCTCGATAGGGCGTATACATCGCACTCCGTATTTAGTTCATGTGTTTTTATGTCGGTTATTAGTAGCTCCCACAGTCAGATTCTAGTGCATTGATCAGGTTATCAGTTACAATTCAGATTTCAGTTTTACCATGTTCTAAACTTTGTCATTGCATTCAGTTAGTTTATGTTCAGTATTCTCAGTATAGTATCATGCTTATCTCATATCATTGCTGAGTTATATTCTTTGTTCAGTTATGCTTATTATTCAGCTTTAATCTACCATTCAGGCTCAGTACCTTTCAAGAACTGACGCATACTCTACGCTACATCTTCTCGTGATGTAGGTTCAAGTCCTCAGCTTTCAAATCACGCATAGATCGGCTCTCGATCTTCAGCTCAGCATCATCAGTGGTGAGTCCTCATTCTCCGAGGATGACAAAGATGTTTCCTTTCTATTTTTAGTCTTTAGTTTCAGTTTTTGCTAGATTTAGCTAGGGCATGTCCCAGCACTTCTAGTAAAAAAGGAACTTATTTCAGATATAGTTAGATTCAGTGTAAGCACTTGAGCTTTATTTCAGTATCTTAAAATCTTCTCAGCTTTTTATATATTCAGACATAGAATGGGTATTCCCCATCATTTCAGTTTACATGATGTTTTAAGCTTCCACATAGTACATTCCTAATTCAGTTTATTTAGTATGCTTATGATATACCAGCAGGGTTAGCTTGGGGTCACTCGTGATCCTAGGTCCCATGTTTGCGTCCTGGGGTAGCTTCGGAGCTTGATAAACTTGGTATTAGAGAGCTAGGTTAAAGAGTCCTATGACGTCTGAAAAACTGCACTAAGAAGAGTCATTTTCATGGGTGTGAAGTGCACTACATCTAATGAGAGGGAGGCTACGAAGTGTTTTAGGAAAACTTCACTTTCTTGATATTCTCATCATGCGTAAGGTATGATCTAATTCCTCATTCTTAACTCGACGTTATAATCTTTTGGATCATGCCTCCTCGTAGAGCTTACAGATGGAATGCTAATGCAGCTCCTCCAGTTCCAGATCAGGAAGTTTCGAATGTAGAGTTTTGGAATGCGATTTAGCTTTTGGCCCAAAGTGTAACCAACCAGAACAACCAGCTGGTTCCAGTTCCTACTAATTCTAGTGGTGGATCAGTGGTAGCCAGGGTTCATGATTTTATTACGATGAATCCTCTTGAGTTCTTAGGATCACAGATTGGTGAGGATCCCCAAAAGTTCATAGATGAGGTCAAGAAGATCTTTGGAGTGATGCAAGTGACTGGTAATGATAGGGTAGAGTTGGCATCCTACCAGCCCAAGGATGTAGCTCATATCTGGTTTACTTAATGGAAAGAAATAGGGGTACCGATGCAGCTCCTATCATTAGGGATTTCTTTAGTGAGACTTTTATGGACAGGTTCTTCCAAAGGGAGTTGAAGGAGGCAAACGCTCAATATTTCATGAATTTTAGGCAAGGTAACATGACAGTCCAAGAGTACGGACTCCAGTTCACCCAACTCTCCAGGTATGCTCCTCACATGGTTGTTGAATCCAGGGCTCAAATGAACAAGTTTCTGTATTGGGTATCCGACTTAGTAAAAATAGAGTGTAGAAATGATATGTTGCTGGAAAATATGAACATTTCTGGGCTCATGACTCATGCTCAGCAGGTTGAGGGAGATAAGCTTAGGGAACAGGCTAAGGATAATAAGAAGGCTATAACAGGCAACTATGAGTATTCTCAACAAAAATTGTGTGGTGGAAATCACTCACAGTTTCAACAAAAGTCTTCAACTCCAGCACCTTCATCAGCTAGTGTTCCATCCTCCAACTTCCGACATGATAAAAAAGGTAGGGCATCAGGCTCTAAGTCGCAATGGAGTATTTCAGGAACTAGAACCTACCCAACTTATCTAAAGAGTGGTAAGAACCATACGGGTCAGTGTCTTATAGGAAAGGAAGGATGTTTTGGGTGTGGTCTGTCTCTGACCAGGTTGAGAGTTTTTCCTTCTGCTAAACAGGGTCAATGGGGCAATAATGATAGAGCTCTGTCTACAACTTTAGCATCACCAGCAGGTTGCCTGACTCAGTAGCGTTACTCATCTGGTATAGATGGCGGACAACGCTAGAACATGTTGTATTCTCTTCAGGCTCGCCAGGATCAGGAAGATTCTCCTGATGTAGTCATTGGTACATTACGGGTTTTTAACTTAGATGTTTATGCTTTGTTAGTTCTAGGGGCACCTATTTCCTTTCTAACTCCTTATATAGTAGTCAACTTGAATGTTAGTCCAGAAACACTCTCAGAACCCTTCTTAGTCTTTACTCCAGTCGGTGACCCAGTTATAGCTAGACGGGTCTACTAAAATTGCCCTTTCACAGCCTCTCAGAAAGTCACCTCAGCAGATCTTGTTGAGTTACAAAAGGTAGATTTCAATATCATTCTAGGCATGGATGATTAGATTCACGTTATGCCTTCGTCGATTGTAGAACTAGGATTGTTCGTTTTCAATTTCCAGACGAACCAATCTTGGAATGGAAGGTAGTAGCTTAGCACCTATGGGTCGATTCATTTCTTACCTTAAGGCCAGAAAGATAATCTCCAAGGGTTATCTCTATCATCTAGTTCAGGTTAAGGATTCAAGCTCCGAAACCCCAACTCTTGCGTCAGTTCCAGTAGGAAATGAGTTCCCAGAAGATCTTCCTGGTGTTCCGCCCAAAAGAGAAATCGACTTTGGAATTGATCTACATCCAGATACCCACCTATTTCTATTCCTCCTTAGAAAATGGCTCTAGTTAAGCTTAAGGAATTGAAAGAACAGTTGAAAGACCTTCTAGAGAAGGGTTTCATCAGATCTAGTATTTCCTCATGGGGTGCACCAGTCTTGTTCGTGAAAAAGAATGATGGCTCTCTCAGAATGTACATTGACTATAGCCAGTTGAACAAAGTCATAATCAAGTATAAGTACCCTATTCCCAGGATTGATAACTTGTTCGACCAACTTCCGGGTGCTAGCAGTATTTCAAAGATAGACCTCAGATCCGGTTATCATCAACTTAGAGTCAGAGATAGTGACATCCCGAAAACAACCTTTAGAACTTGGTATGCTCATTATGAATATGTAGTTATGTCATTTGTACTAACTCATTCTCTTGCAGCTTTCATGGATTTGATGAACATAGTGCTCAAGAAGTATCTGGACTTGTTCGTTATCGTCTTTATTGATGATAACCTCATTTACTCTAGGAATGAGGAAGAACATGTGAATCATTTGAGGGTTGTCTTACAAACTCTCAAAGATCGCAAGTTATTCTCTAAGTTCAGCAAATGTGAGTTGTGGTTGCAATTTGTTGCTTTTCTTGGGCATATTATGTCTACTGAAGGGATCCGAGTGGATTCCCAGAAAATAGAAGCAATGATAAAATGGGCCAAACCTAACTATCCTATCGATATTAGAAGTTTCTTGGGTCTAGCGAGTTATTATAGAACATTCGTGGAAGGATTTTCATCCATAGCCTCTCCATTGACTAAGTTGACTCAAAAAAAGGTTAAGTTTCAGTGGTCAGATGATTGTGAGAAATGCTTCGCAGAACTAAAAACTAGGTTGGCTATAACTCCCGTTTTGACTCTAACAGAGGGTTCAGACGGTTATGTTATCTATTGTGATGCATCCAGAGTCGACCTAGGTTATGTGGTGATGCAACGAGGTAAGGTTATAGCATATGCTTCTAGACAACTTAAGGTGCATGAGAAGAATTATCTAACTCATGACCTCGAGCTTGAAGCAGTGGTGTTAGAACCTAAGATTTGGAGACATTACTTGGATGGTGTTCATGTAGATGTGTTCACCAGCCATAAGAGCCTTCAGTATGTGTTCACCTAGAAAGAGTTGAATCTTCGCTAGGGGAGATGGCTTGAGTTCCTTAAGGATTATGATATGAGTGTGCATTACCATCCTGGTAAGGCCAATGTAGTAGCAAATGCTCTTAGTAGACTATCTATGGGTAGTGTAGCACATGTTGAGGAAGAAATAAAGGAACTAGCAAAGGATGGTCATAGGCTTGCTCGCTTAGGAGTTCATCTTACGAGCATATCAGATGGTGGTGTAACAGTGCCCCACGTAGAATCTTCATTGGTGGGGGAGATTAAGGAGAAGCAAGACAATGATCCAATATTGCTTCAACTAAAGGGTGCAGTTTATAATCAAATTGTGGAGGTTTTCTCCAAAAGGGGAGATTGTGTGCTTGGCTATCCGGGTCAATTATGTGTTCCTAAGGTGGGTGAGTTGAGACATAAGATTCTTGCAGAAGCCTATAAACCCAGGTATTCTATTCATCTAGGCGCCACTCAGATGTATTGTGATCTGCGGGAAGACTTTTTGTGGAATGGTATGAAAATGGATATAGCGGATTTCGTGGCTAAGTGCCCTAATTGCTAGTAAGTGAAGGTAGAACATCAGACGCCAGGAGGTATGACGCAAGATATCAACATTCCTACTTGGAAGTGGGAGGTGATCAACATGGACTTCATTACAGGTTTATCTCGTACTCGCAGATAACATGACTCCAATTGGGTATTAATTGATAGAGTTATTAAGTCTGCACGCGTTTTGGTTGTTAAGACTACAAATTCGGCAGAGGACTATGCCAAACTTTACATTAATGAGATAGTCAGGCTGCAGGGGGTTACTTTGTCTATCCTCTCAAATAGAGGTCCTCAATTTACCTCTCATTTCTGGAAGTATTTTCAGAAAGGTCTTGGTACTCAGGTTAATCTTAACACAACATTTCATCCACAGACAGATGGTCAGGGAGAGCGTACCATTCATACCTTAGAGGACAGCTTACGTGATCTATTCAAGGGTAGTTGGGATGATCACCTTCCTCTTATAGAGTTCGCCTTCAATAATAGTTACCATTCCAACATTCAGATAACTCTTTTATGAGGCATTGTATGGGCGTAGATGTAGATCTCCAGTTGGTTAGTTTGAAGTAGGTGAAGTCCCCTTTATAGGGCTAGATTCGGTTCATGATGCCATGGAAAAGGATCAACTCATTAGAGATAGACTTAAGATAGCCCAGAGTCACCAAAAATCCTATGCATATGTAAGAAAAAGGGACTTAGAGTTCCAAGTTGATAATTGGGTTTTTTTGAAAGTGTCACCAAAGAAGGGAGTGATGAATTTTTGCAAAAAAGGGAAGCTCGATCCTAGATATGTAGGCCCTTACAAGATCTTGAAAAGAGTTGGTCAAGTGGCCTATGAGTTAGAGTTGCCAGCAGAGCTAGCAGTAATGCATCCGGTTTTTCACATTTCGTTGTTAAAGAAGTGTGTGGGTGATCCAATAGCTATTATACCTTTAGAAAGTGTGGTTGTGAAGGATAGTCTGAGTTATGAAGAGGTACCAGTTGAAATTCTTGATCGTTAGGTTCGAAGATTGAGAAACAAAGAAGTCGTTTCAGTTAAGGTTTTGTGGAGGAGTTAGTCTGTAGAGGGAGCCACCTGGGAAGCAGAAGCACCGATAAAGGCCAAGTATCCTCACTTTTTTCCTTCCGATTCCATTCCAGCTTGAGGTAATAGTTCCTCTTCAGTTTCTTCAGTCATTCATGCGTAGATTCAATCTTAGTATCATGTTCCTTCAGTTTGTACTTGCATTTTCAGCGTATTTGCATGTTCTTGGAACTTAGTTTAGTCAGAAATCAATTTCTAGTAAATAGTGGTAGGGTTTGCAGCTCTTTCCCTCCCTATCCAACTAGTTTAGACTTCATTCAAGGATGAATGTTCCCAAGGGGGAGATATTGTAACACCTCGGAAACCAGACTTAGAAAAGTGCAGCAGAAAGCACTTGAACCAGTGAACCACAATAGGGGTTCACGGATCGTGATAGGGTCCACAATTGTTGACCTGCCCGTGGACTTAGCCCTTACCAGCAGAGGAGGACCAAGGGACCCTTCACGGGCCATGGACCACCTGACGGACCGTGATGGAAAATCGTGGTCGCCAGGCAGAGACCACCTGGCCTAGACGTCAAACCATGGGACCCTTCACGGGCGATGGTCCTGATGACGGGCTGTGGTAGTGCCCATGAAGCGCTCCCCAGAATCAGCTCAGGGAAAAAGGACAAAGTGTCGACCCACGGTCGGACCCATGCAAATTAGGTCATAGCACAGCCTGTGGTCCTGGTCCGTGGATCAGACTCCTTGACAGCTCCTCTCTGAACCCAATCCACAGTTGACAGGATGGACCGTGGGTCAGTCCATGGACCGTTAGTTAGCTCGTGGTCAGTTGCGTCAGACTTTTATGTCAAGGGTCGTTTGGTATTTTCCCTATGTGTTGGACCCATAAACTATGTTGTTTAACCACTAAACTACGTACTTTTGGTTAATTTGAGCGTAGTAAACTAATTATAACCTAACCTAATCACTTATTCACCAAAAAATCAAGGGAAAATTAGAACAAAAGAAGAGAAGGAAGTCGAGCAGCCCTAGTTAGAGAACGCAGCGAGTTCTCGTCAGTTCCAGCCCCGAAATCAAAAGATTTCTCCATGAAATTCATCACCAGGTATGTGGGATTTTGCTAGTGGGTTCCTTTCACCCATTAGGTCCCTAGAATTCAGTCAGATTGTTGATTCCTTTCATATTATCTAGACCTAGGATTTCTATAATTTCAACAAATTATTATGAATTAATTACTTTAATGTTCCTAATTAGATTATCATGATTTTAGTATCGTTTTGCATAGATTCTTGCATAAAGTCAGAACCCTAATTATGTAGTTCTTTTAGTTCATGAATTACACATGCTAGGTCAGTTATTTCAGATATACATGCCTCATATTCTAATTATTCATTATTAGTACATTAATATTGCATTTCTAGTTATCATTTCAGTATTTTGAGCTATCAAGTATTACAGAAGTTCAGTGAGAAATTGTTAATTACATAATCAATTGGGAGAAGCTTAATACCAAGTTGACTAGGGTCAGTCACCCTCAAGTCCCAAAACTACGTGCCCCCGTAGGTTGTAAGTCCCCTCTGTGGGCATCAGTTTAGTGATCACGCCAGCCATTCCTCTATACCTCTCATGGTATATTGGGTCCTCTCGATGGGGCGTATACAGCAGACTCCACATTTAGCTCATGTGGTTTTATGTGGGTTATTAGTAGCTCCCCTAGTCAGATTCTATTGCATTGACCAGGTTATAAGTTACAGTTCAGATTTCAATTTTAACATGTTATAACTTTGGTCATTGCATTCAGTTAGTTCATGTTCAGTATTCTCTGTATAGTATCATGCTTATCTCATATCATTGCTTAGTTATATGCTTTGTTTAGTTATGTATATTGTTTAGCTTTACTCTATCATGCATACTATGTGCTTCATCTTCTCGTGATGTAGGTTCAGGTCCTCAGCTTTTAGATCACGCATAGATTGGTTCCCGATCTTCATCTTAACAACATTGGTGGTGAGTCCTCATTCTCTGAGGACAACATACATGTTTCCTTTTTATTTTAGTCTTTAGTTTCAGTTCTTGCTAGATTTAGTTGGGGCATGTCCCAGCACTTATCGTCAGAAAGAGGCTTATTTCACACATAGTTAGATTCAGTTTTAGCACCTGAGTTTTATTTTTGTATCTAAAACTCCTCTCATTTTTTTATATATTCAGACTCAGAATGGGTATTCCCCATCATTTCAGTTTACATAATGTTTTACTTCTGCACAATACTTTCCTAATTCAATTTATTTAGTATGCTTATGATATGCTAGCAGGGTTAGCTTGGGGTCACTCATGATCCTAGGTCTCGTGTCAATGTCCTGGGGGTAGCTTCGGGGTATGACAACACGTGTGTTCTGAAAGATCCACCAACCCTATTTCCAAGTTCATGCTCATGACAAAATGCATCAATTAGTGTATCATCCATAGTATGTGCCAAAATACAAAGAGATTTATCTGAAATATTTCTATCAGTTGAAGTAAACGACTTCAATTTTTTCGCCATCTCGATAACTACAAAATTAAACTAAATATTCATAAGAATTAAATAAGGAAATGTCATCAACAATATTGAAAAGTTATAATATAAAATCAAATGCTCTACACATTATCTTTATAACTAAAACAATATTTCACAAAATCATTTTCAAATAACATCAAATAAATAAATGTGAGACAAAAATTTATTTGTATGTTTCTCCTAGAAAATCAGTCTTGATAATTGTTCCCCATGGCAGCTGCTATGCCATCTCGAATCCACTCTCCTCTTCTAAATTCTGCATTGCTCTCTCTAGGATTTGGAACTTCTTCATGCACATCATTATTATTGATAAGCGTTGCATCAACTTGAGCAAGTAAATCATCGTTTGGATGTACTCCTCTTAAATAGTTGTGCAAAATACAACATGCAAATATGATAAGATTCTGAGTTTCAATACCATATGATGACTCTGTTGAGCAAGAAATTGTAAGAAATATCTTTTCAAAAATTCCAAATGCTCGTTCAATAGACTTACGCAAAGAAGTGTGTCACAAATTAAATAATTCACGGGGATTTTGAGGTTGATTTCTTGAATAGTCTTTCAAGTGATATTTATCTCCCCTATAAGGCGTAATAAGTCCAGATTTTAACATGAGTCCAACATCAACAAGGTAGAATTTTGCTAAACATAAATAAATAAAAGATTTAATTATTTGTTCATTACATGTTCCTATGTCTATAATATTTACCTTCGGGAAGTTTTAGTGGATCTTGTCTATGTAGTGCTTCTTTCATGATTCTTGAATCAGAAGCTGTACCTTATCACCCAAGTAACACATATGTGAATTTTAAATCAAATGTGCATGCAACTAGTATATTTTGTGTTGGACAATATTTTCCCCCGCGATATTTTGGGTACCTTTTAAAATTATAAATTTTGGGTACATTTAAAATTAAAAAATTTCTTTCTTATACCAATATATAACATATCAAAAAAAGAAAACTTGTTCTTTAAAACAGTTTGATAAGATTGACCATGCGATAAACTGGCTAAGATATTAGTGTAACTTTTTTATGGCTTGGATTGAAATGGCCAGAGCTGATAAATGGATGGAGTGTACATGACTAGTACATATTGTACTAATTATATCTAAATATGTTATTTTTGTCACTATAGTTAGGGCATCTTATAAATCTATAACCCTTAACATACGCATAATTAATACAGATATTGTATTATGTTTATCTCTAATAATATACTAATTGAAAATGTAAAAATGAAGAAAAAAATAGTATACCTCACATATGATCAAAGTTCAGTATCAAGTTTACAATATAGGGCTATATGAAAAAAAGGATAAACAATAATATAGAACAATGAGCTTTCAATCGAACTATTTGAGATATGTTTTCAATTAAATCCACATAGTGATGCATATTTGAAACATGGAGCATGATAAAAGTACTATCTTTAACTTCATCAATGGTTTAGCGTCGTTTAAATAAGACAGTTGATTAGCAGTACCTGAATCGTTCCAAAAGAACTTCGAACTCTTCTAGAAAATCTGGATGGTCTTTGAGAAGTAGGATAACCTACACATAAAAAAATAGTACTTATAAATAAAAGCACGAGGGTTGTCCAAAATATCTATGTACTCAAATTATAAATATGTATCACCTTATTGTACACCTCTTTGCCATTCCTGGTCTTCCTTTTAAACAAGGAAAAATTATCCTTGAGCTCACTGTAATTTTCTAGACGTTCCTGCAAGAAGTTATGAGGCAATAAGTTAGGATTAAAGTTTTTTAATTAATAAAAAGGTAGACCTTTTATTATTAAAATCATAAGGTAACATATATGTAACCTCTGTTTTTTTCACAAAATTGAGTGCTTGTTCCATCAAATATATTTTCTCATCTTCATCATTCAGGACTATTTCATAGCCCTTGGGTAAAAAAGAATTTAAACCAAGGAGAATACTAGGATATCCTTTGAATAAATCTTTCGCCTTCTCTATGACACCAATAGTATCAATTCTGTGAGAAATATCAAAGACATAGTTCCACATAAATCATCAAATAAGAATGGAAATTAGTGACGATTGACAATAGTCGAATTGTAGTAGCAAACCTTTTCCTCCTAAAGTACATCATAACGACAAGAAATGTGATATACTTCTCCCTTTGATTTGGAAACTTGTCCTTGACTTGGTTCAAATAAGAAAATGTCTCATCAATCGTCATTTTTGGCTTACTAGCACCAGCTCTGTCAACATCGCTATCACCACGAATATTACCCAGACCACCTCCAGAAACATGTGATTGACTGTGACAAATAGAACCCTAGCTAAAAGTTTGCAGTAAAATTTATTTGTCCGATATATTAAAATAGAGTTATGTTGCACGTTCTTCCACTTTAAATGATTGTTTATTTTGGGGATAAATGAAAAAACTTTTAATACACCATTCAAAATTGACAAATCTTTTGATATATGATACAACCAAATAAATAGTGGTACTTTTCATACGTTGGAGCCCTTAACCTGACAAAGAATTATCTAAAAAATAAAAATCAATCTAGATCGACCCTAACAAACACAACCAAGAGTAAATATTCAATCTCTTTCTTCAGTTGTGCCTAGTATTTCTAAGTGGAAGACAAAAAACTGATTTTAACTACTCTAAGTTGGTGAGTAATTGCAAAAAAATGGCATCTAACATGTCTTGATCACTTAAGATACACAGACCATACATCATAGGAATGAAAAATAAATAATTTATCAAAAATTCAACTAAAATAGTTCAGTACATACAAAATCGACCTAGAAAAAAATGAACAGTAGGCAAAGATCTTACGAATCTCTATGGGAAAAACAAAATGGAGAGTGATCTCTCACTCTCTTCATGCTGCCAAAATAGAAAAACAGAAATAAGTTTTATAGTAACAAAAACAAATAAACAAGAGATGTTCCATTTTTTTAATAAACGCACCTTTTGAGATAAGTATGTAAAATCAAAAGTCTCAAGAGATTTATCGACAAAAAATAGATTTTAATCAATTATTTAGATAATAGAATATAACAAAAATCTTTTTTCGGTTCAGTTGTCTCTACCTTTTTCTTCCCCCTCCTCTTTGACTTAGAAGCACTACAACACACACAAGTTTCAAAAATAAAGAGGTAAATGACAAAGAAGTGACGCTAAAAAATAAATGATATTGTATATCTTATGTACTTCTAATATCAAATTATGCACATCTATATATTGTATCAAAAAAATTGTTCAATATTTTGAAAAGGTAAAATGTTAAAATGAGCTGAAAATAAGTAATAAGTGTGCACATTTTGAAATTATGCTAGATTTTTCTATATCACTCTAGATTATAATAAATCACAACTATGAGAATTGCACAACACACTGTTAAATTTTTCTATATAATTTTGTGTTTATTAATTAATTTGTAATTAATTCTATTAACCTTCTATTTTTGAAATAATTGGTCGGTCAATTATTTCCTCACAAAAGTCAAGACTATGTGAAATATTTAATGTTTATAATTATACATCAGTTTTTGAAAAGAGGAATTAGATTACATCATATTGTATATACTAAATTAATGTTGAATTAGATGACTTTATGAGGGTCATTTAAATGATTTTACCAAATGAAATGGAATACATTGGCTAAGGGATAAATTAACGTTATTCAAATCTATTTCAAGGAAAGACGGTTATGTGATCAAATTTCTTCTAACTAAATTTTATGTGATCTAAACTCTAACTCCCCTCAAGATTACTCAAGTAGGTATATCTACCAAATGGGTCGGTTATGATAAATTTATTTGAATTTGAGTTTATAAATTGATGACTTACTGACTCACTCAAACGTTATTTCAGTTACAATTTATTTGAATAAAATGTGGTTCATGCCACAATCCGTTCACTTCTTACTAAATTTCCATTGCTTTATTTGTTCTTTTATAAATTTTTGGCAGCTATTAAAATTATATTTGTTTGCTCTATTACACCAACATATAACATATCTATTAAGAAAAACTATTCTTTAAAACAATTTGATAAGATAATCCATGGGTCAATTTGGCTTAGATTTTAGTGTACCTTTTTAAGTGCTTGGATTTAAATGAACATAGCTGATAAATAGATGAATTGTACTATACTAGAACAGATTGTACTAGTAATATTTAAATAGGCTAATTTTGTCACTATAGTTAGACCATCTTATAAATCTATAACCCTTAACATATGCATAATTAATACAAACATTGTATTATCAGCCTAGAAAATGTTTTTCAACTCTTCTAGCAAATCTAGATGGTCTTTGAGAAGTACGACAACCTACACAAAAAGTACTTATAAACAAGAACACGAGGATTGTCCATAATATCTATACAGTCAAATTATAAATATTGATCACCTTATCGTACACCTCTTTGGAGTTCTTGCACCCTTTTTAAACATTAAAAAACATGTTTGAGCTCATAGTAACTTTCTAACCTTTCCTGCATGAAGTTATGAGGCAGTAGGCGTTAGGAGTACAGTTTTTTAATAAAAAGAGGTAGACCTTTTATTATTAATAGCATAAGGTAACATAAATGTAACCTTTGTTTTTTTCACAAAACTGATTGCTTATTCCATGAAATATGTTATGTCATCTTCATCATTCAGGAATATTTCATAGCCCTTGGGAAAAAGGGATTTAAATCAAGGAGTAGACGAGTATGCGTTTAAATAAATATTTCTCCTTTTCTATGACACCAACAGTATATATTCTGTCAAAAATATTGAAGACTTAGTTCCACATAAATCATCAAATAAGAATAGAAATTAATGATGATAGACAATAGGCAAATTGTAGTAGGAAACCTTTTGCTCGTAAAGTCCATCATAATGACAAGGAACTTGATATACTTCCCACTTTGATTTGGAAACGTGTCCTTAACTTGGTTCAAGTAAGAGAATGTCTCATCATTTGTCATTTTTTGCTTTCTAGCACAAGCTCTATCAAGAACCCTATCACCACTTATATTACCCAGACCACCTCAAGAAACTTATGATTGACTTTGACACATAGAACCATAACTAAAAGTTGTCAGTAAAATTTTTTTGTCCAATTTTTTTGTCACGCCCCGAGCCTAGAGGCTAGGCGAGACTGGCACTCGAAAACCATTGCTGGCCCCAAAAGAACTCTTGGCCTGACTTACTTACTCAGCAGAAGACTTAACTTAACAAGAATAAACTCAAACAAAACTTAGAATGTTATAAAGAAAACATTCAACTAGCCAATAAGGCAAACTCAAGTCTCAACATAAGATAATGAAATGAAAAGACTAAGGAACTAACATCTGACTGTCTATCTATTAGGCCTCTAAACAACTGAGATGGATGTGGGACAAGAATCACGACATCCTAATTAACTAATAATAAAACTCAAAGTAATAAATGGGATCCTTTGAAAGCAAGGAGGCTTACCACAAGACTCTGAGTGCTCAACTGGATCAACGATACACTGGATGCTGATCCTAGTCACCTGTGTCTACATCATAATAAGATGCAGGCCAAATGGCATTAGTACATTGAATGTACGAGTATGCGAAGGTAATTCTTAAACAAGACATTAGCTCGAAAGGAATTGAAGAACTTACCTGGATCAACTCAACTCAATATAACTGAACTCATGTCAATATAAAGCAGTTTAAAACAAGTGGAATATAAAGAAAAGTTGTTTAAAACATGGATGTCAACTCTATATGTATGCAAAGATACAATATAACTCTAAAATGTATGTAAAAATAGAAATAACTGTGTATATAAGAATACAATTTCTTCTGTGGGAGTTTCTCTAACCGACAACCATCACTTAAGAGCTATTGTGATGATAAACGTTTTGTCTCACACTGCCAGGGCCGTCATATACCTTACCGAGGGTATTGAACTTGAACTACTAAGTGGATCCACTAGTCTATGCTAAAAAGCACTAAAGAAATCATCTAAAAAGTATGACCCTTTTCTACCCATGGTGGCTGCATGGTTGATGGGGGCTGTGAGTTGTTTAAACTCTCCCCCATATCGGTGTTCAATACTATTCCCAAAATATAATACTAGCTCTTATGTTTAAAAACATACTTCTTTATGTGGTTTGAGATAATTTTTCAGAACTTAGCTCAAAGGATATGTTGGGAATCAAAGTTTCCCTTCTTGCTTAATTGTGAAAGAATTTACTCTTTTCTGAAAAACTAACTCAAAGGCTCTTTGGAAATCTTAGTTTCCGTTCTTATTTAAATGTGAAAACATTTTACACTCATTGGGAATACATAGTCCCCATATACTTCTTTGAAGAAATGAACTTTAATCTTTATTCTTTACTCTTTACTCAACTTTAACTTTAAGTCTTAAAACAATGTTAAATGCATTTGCAAAATACTACTTGAAAAGACTCTAAGAACTTCCTAGACTTGGCTCTTAACTTTCCTTGAATTTAAATTTCTGGATTCAAGGTTACGATTCATGTTCTGGATGATTTCTAGGTGTTTAGAAGTCATTTATAGTTGTTAGAATCAATGGAAAGTGTTAGTACAATTTAGAAGGTCTTAAATAATTTAAACGACGAAAAACGAGTGACAAATAATGATACGGGCGCATCCCTGGCGCGCAGCTGTCACGACCCGAGAGTACCCCCTAGTCGTAACATGGCGTATTCGACCCCGAAGGGGTCTTATACGAGCCACATAGTCATTCATTGCATTCAATAATGAAAATAGTGCGGAATAAAAAAAACTTATTTACATCCACACATTTAAA
>JAJOOR010039292.1:0-21021 GCA_036250505.1 Solanum acaule | reverse complement strand
CATTTTGAAATGGTTTGCCCTTAGTCCCTATTTCCCGTTAATTAATGTTGAATGTAGTTCCGCGACCGATGAAGTGTGATGACAAGTTTGAGAGGCTTGTTTGGGGTTCCTTCGGGTTCCTCATTCGCCATGTCACGTCTAGGCCCTAGGCTTGGGTCGTGACAGAAATGACATCATGTTGATAATCTCATGCAATGAACTTGTTTATCTTTACTTGT
Organism: Solanum acaule; assembly: GCA_036250505.1. Lineage (NCBI taxonomy): Eukaryota > Viridiplantae > Streptophyta > Magnoliopsida > Solanales > Solanaceae > Solanum > Solanum acaule. The sequence continues at coordinate 20,803 of JAJOOR010039292.1, read as the reverse complement.
GGTTTCAACTATTATTATTCATTGTGATTGTGATTGTGCATAATTATCTATGATTACTGGTTTACTCGGGTACCACACCGTTATATGAATACTAATGGTTGTGTAACACCTCAGAAGTGTAGAGGTTAAATTGGAAGTGAAAAATTATAGAATGTTTTTGGTGCACTGGTTCCACGAGCCCACATATAGACCATAGATGGTTGTATGAGCTGTGGGAACCAGTCATGGTTGCCCACATGATTTTGTAGTTTCAGTAAGTTGGTACACGGTTTACTAGTACAGACCGTAGAGAGGAACATAGATCATAATTGGGTCTCATGTATGTGAACTTCAGAAAGTTAGGATTTCAGTGATTTTGGTATCACAGAAGGGGTTCATGGACCATGGAAAGGAGTACAGGTCGTGGTCCTTATTTCATGGTTTTTCATTAGAGAAATGGGTTTTCAGGAGTTTGGACCACGACAGACAACACAGTCTATAGACCACTGTATGAACCGTACATGGGGTTCGTGGACTGGTTCAACAATTATTTTTTTAGGTTAATTGTGTCTTTTTCTACAATTTTAATCCCTAAACTATGTTGTTTTGGGGGTTCTTTAGAAGAATCTAAAGGGTTCCTAAGTCCTCTAACCTCCCCATTCCCTCTTATTCCCTCAAAACCCTCAAGTCTTCTTCTCCAAGTTTCTCTCAAGGCAATTCAAGGATTCTTCAAGTTTCAAGTCTCCTTTTTCAGCTTTTAATCTAGGGCTTCATCAAGGTATGTGAGAAATTCATCAATGGGTTCCTCTTCAGCCATTGAGTCCCAAAGAAACCATAATTTCTACCTACGATTGTACGCCAATTTCTTGGGTTATCATGATACTTCCATGGGTTCAATTCAAGTAAATTTTTATCTCATGAATGATTTTACTATGCATGATTTGATCATATTTCAATATTTTCAATGATGTTTTCATGAACCCATGTCATATGTGTATTTTATAATAAGATTCAAAACTATGTTTATATGTATGCATGATGTTATGAAAGATTTTATGAGTCAATTATGCCTTCGATTAAAGTATCAATCTGTTTTATAAAATCTAAGGCTTTCGATTAAAGTACCTCCTCTGATGAAAGAATGATATGATTTAGCCACTTTCGATTGAAGTGTTTTTTTTACTATGAGAAGATTATCACGATTTAGATGTTTTCGATTAAAGTTTCTTTTATGGATATGTTATGAAATTATAAATTTAAAAGAGCTATTCTGTAACACCTCAAAAATTAGAACTAAGATTGAACAACAGAAAAGGGTAAACCACGGAGGGGGTCCACGTGTCGTGAAGAGGACCACAACCTATCACCCTGCTCTTGGTGGGGCACCCAACAAAAGGTGAAATACCACGGACCACTAAATGGTCTGTGGAGCTCCAAGTGACCTGTGAGGGGGACACAAAACCAAAATGGCTACTGTGAAGTACCACAGACCACTAGAAGGTCCGTAGAGCTTCACACGAGCCTTGAGGTGGCTCGTGAAAGAGGCTTGATAGACTTTGAGGTTTTGGTCAACTTCAAACGAACATATATTTCATTACAAAATGAAATAGGTGAACCACAACCGATCAAATTAAAGGTATTTGAGTCCTCTTTTCAACGCCACCAAGTTTTCCTAATTCCAATCTTATAGTAAAAAGTTATGCTCGTTTTAGTGAACCCTGTCGGGCAGAGCATCTTCACGACCCACTTGACGGATCGTGGTGCTCATGACGTCCTATGAAGCTTGTCTTGAAGTCAATTTGTCAGCTTTTAAGTGAGGTTTCATCTCCTAAGTCATTGGTTAAGCACCACAGACGTCTAAACGGTCCGTGGAGATCCACACGGACCTGTAGTCGCCCGTGAAGGAGACTTGTCATACTTAGAGTATTGGGTCAACTTTAAAAAACCATATCTTTTAGAACAAAATGAATTAGGTGTCCCATTCCCTATCAAATTAAAGATAATAGATTCCTCTTTCCAACGCCACTGAGTTTGCTAAAATCCAAGCTCGGAGTAAAAATTGATGCCCATTTTAGTGAAGCCTTGTCAGGCAAGGCATCTTCGCAAGCTGTTTGATGGGTCTTGGTCATCATGATGGCCCGTGAAGCATGTATTGAAGCCACTTCGGCAGAATTTAAGTCAGGGTCACATTAGTCTTTTCCCCTATGCGTTGGGAACTTAAACCACGTCGTTTAATGTATAAACTACGTCATTTTACTTAGTCTAAGCTTAGTAAACTAGTCAGAAACTACCTAAAACCTTCATTCTCCTAAAATCACCTAAATTAGAACGAGAAGAAGAGAAAGAGGCACCCGTTTCTTTTAAGAACAAGCAACAATGTTCTTCAAGTTTCAGCCTCGAAATCCAAAGGATTTCTCCGTAGATTCTGTCACTAGGTATGTGGGATTTCACTAGTGGATTCCTTTCATCCAATAGGTCCCTAGAATTCAGTTAGTTTCTTGTTTCTCCATATCTTGTTTAGACCTAGGGTTTTTAAAACCTTGGAGATTTGTTGTGATTTAGCTGTTGTAGTATCCTTAATCGAAATAGCATGTTTCTTGGAAAGTTTGCATAATTTCCTGTATCAAACTTAGAACCCTAGTTTGTGTAAATTCTCTTAGTTCATGAATTATACTTTGCTAGGTCAGTTAAACAGAAAATCATGCTCCAAATTTCGAATGTCACATTCTCAGTACATAAATGTTGCATTCTCAATTAGCATATCAGTATTTTGAGCTATTAAGTATTTAGTGCATTTTAGCTTAAGATGTATTCAATTGGGAGTAAACTTAGCACCGAGTTGGACTAGGGTTCAACATACCCTCGTAGTCCCAAAACAACGTGCCCGCGTAGGATTATAAGTCCCCACTATTGGACATTAGATTTAGTGATCACGCCAGTCATGCCTATATACCCCTAGAAAGGTATATTGAGTCCACTCGATGGGGCGTATACATCGGACTCCACGTTTATCTCACGTGGTTTATGTTAGTTAATAGTAGCTCCCACAATCATATTCTTAATGCATTTGACCAGGTGTATAACATTTATATCACTATACAATTCAACATGTTATCTTCATGATTAGTACTTAGTCATTGCATTCAATTTAGTTTTTCAGTTATATTTCAGTATCTATATCTCTGCCCAGATTACATCACTGCTCAGTATGTATTGTTCAACTTATATATCTTTTATATATTTTAGTAGCTATATCCTGCATGCTCAGTACATTACAAGTACATACGCATACTCTGCGCTTCATCCTTTCATGATGTTGGTTCAGGTACTCAGCATCTAGATCTCACTTGGATTGATTCTATGTCCGCATTCATCAGCTTCAATGGTGTGTCCTCATATTCCGAGGACAACATACATGCTTTCATTTTAGTCTTTTCTTTCTGTTTTTAGTTTTGTTAGAGTTAGCTGGGGCATGTTCCAGCAACACTACTCAGTTAAAGGCTTTTCATACATAGTAGTAGATTCAACTTAAGTTATTAAGTGGTTGTTTCAGTTATCACTAAACTCTTAGTATGTTTTATATATTAAGACTAGTGGGGTTTTCCCCACATTGAGTTACCTATTGTTTTAGCTTTTACATAGTACATGTTTTTTTAGTAACTTTTATAGTATGCTTATGATATACCAGACACAGGGTTAGCTTGTGATCGTAGGTCCCGTGTTACGTCAAGGGGGTAGCCTCGGGGAGTGACAAACTTAGTATTAGAGCATTAGATTCAAGAGTCCTAGGTTGTCTGAAATTCGTACTAAGTAGAGTCTCTTTCATTGGTTTGAAGTGCGCCACATCTATGAGGGGGAGGTTACGAAGTGTTTCAGAAAAACTTTACTTTCTTTGCTATTCTTCTCGTGTGTGAGGTATGATTCAACTTCTCCTTTCTAATTCGTCGTTATATCTTTCAGATCATGCCTTCTCGTAGAGCCAACACACAGAATGCTAATGCATGTAATGCTAACGCAGTTCCTCGAACCATGAGGTTAAGAATGCAAAATTTTGGAATGCGATCCAACTCTTGGCTCAGAGTGTGGCTAATCAGAACATTCAATAGGACAGAGTTCCTGCAAACACTAATGGTGGATCAGCTGCAGCTAGGATTCGTGATTTTGTTCAGATGAATTCGCCTAAGTTTCTAGGGTCGAAGGTGGGTGAGAACCCACAAAACTTCATTGATGAAGTCAAGAAGATCCTAGAGCTGATGCATGTAACTGGAAATGATAGGGCAGAGCTGTCATCCTACCAACTTAAGGATGTTACTCATATTTGGATCACTCAGTGGAAAGACAACAGAGGTGCGGATACATCTCCTGTGACTTGGGATTGTTTTATTGGAGCTTTTATGGATAGGTTCTTCCCAAGAGAGTTGAGAGAAGCTAATGAGCAAGAGTTTATGAACTTGAAGCAGGGTTCAATGTCAGTCCAAGAGTATGGGCTGAAGTTCACTCAACTCGCCAAGTATGCTCCACACATGGTTGACGATCCAAGGGCTCAAATGAAAGAGTTCTTGTTTGGGGTATCCGATTGGTGAAGACCGAGTGCAGTAATGCTATGCCTTTAAGGGATTTGGACAACTCCAGGATAATGACTCACGCTCAGCAGGTTGAGGGAGATAAGCTTAGGGAAATGTCTAAGGACAACAAAAAGTCTAGAATATGCAACTATAAGTACGCTCAGCAGAAGTTGGGCGGTGGAAATCACTCACAGTTTCAGCAAAAATATACAGTCCCAGCACCTTCATCAACTAGTGCTCCACCCCTAGGTTTCAACATGATCAGAAAGGCAAGACATTAGGCTCTAAGTCTCAGGGGAGTACTTCAGGACTTTCCCAACTTGTCCAAAGTGTGGTAAGAACCATACGGGTGAGTGTCTTGCAGGCAAGGAAGGGTGCTTTGGGTGTGGTCAGTTTTGCCATAGGTTGAAGGATTTCCCTTCTTCCAGGTAGGTGCAAGGAGTTAACAATAATAGGGCTTAGTCTACAGCTCCAGCAACACCAACATGTTGCCCAACTCAGTAGGGTGCTTCATCTGGTACAGGTGGCGGTCAACGCCAGAATAGGTTATATGCTCTCCCGGCTCGCCAGGACCAGGAAGATTCTCCTAATATGGTCATTGGTACATTACGATTCTTTCATATAGATGTTTATGCATTGTTAGATCTAGGGGCTACATTGTCCAGAAACTCTCTCAGAACCCTTCTCAGTCTCTACTCCAGTTGGTGACCCAGTTATAGCTAGACAGGTATACAGAAATTGTCCTGTCACAATTTCCCAGAAATTCACCTCAGCAGACCTTGTAGAGTTAGAAATGGTAGATTTCAATATCATTCTAGGCATGGATTGGTTGCATTCCTGTTATGCCTTAGTCGATTATAGAACTAGGATATTTTGGTTTTGGTTTCCAAACGGGCCAATCTTAGAGTGGAAGACTAGTAGCTCAATGCCTATAGGTTGATTCATCTCTTATCTTAAGACCAGAAAAATGATTTCCAAAGGGTATGTCTATCATGTTGTTCGGGTTAAGGATTCAAATTCCAAAACTCCAACTCTTGAGTCAGTCCCTGTAATAAATGAGTTTCTAGAAGTGTTTCCATAAGATCCTCCCATAATTCCTCCCGAAAGGGAAATTGACTTCGGAATAGATCTCCTTCTAGATACCCAGCCCACTTCGATTCCTCCTTACAGAATGGCTCCAATCAAACTTTAGGAATCGAAAGAGTAGTTGAAAGACCTTCTAGATAAGAGCTTCATCAGACCTAGTATCTCTCCATGGGGTGCTCCAGTGTTCTTCATGCGAAAGAAAGACGGTTCTCTCAGAATGTGCATTGACTATCGTCAGTTGAACAAAGTCACAATCAAGAACAAATATCCCATTCCCAAGATTGATGACTTTTTTGACTAACTTTAGGGTAATAGTTGCTTTTCTAAGATAGACCTTAGATCCGGCTATCATGAACTTAGAGTCATGGATAGTGACATTCTGAAGACAGCCTTCAAAACTAGGTATAGTCACTATGAATTTGTAGTTATGTCTTTTGGACTAACAAATGCTCTTATAACTTTCATAGACTTAATGAATAGGGTGTTCAAACAGTATTTGGACTTGTTTGTCATCGTCTTTATTGATGATATCCTCATCTATTCTCGAAGTGAGGAGGAGTATGCAACTCATCTAAGAGTTGTTCTACAAAATCTCAAAGATTGCTAGTTATTTGTAAGTTCAGTAAATGTGAATTCTGGTTACAGTCAGTCACTTTCCTTGGTCATCTGATATCCAGCGAAGGGATCCGAGTCGATTGTCAGAAAAATTGAGGTGGTACAACATTGGCCCAGACCCACCTCTCCAACATATATCAGAAGTTACTTGGGTTTGACTGGTTATTACAGGAGATTTATAGAAGGATTTTCATCCATAGCTTCCCCATTGACCAAGTTGACTCAAAAGAAGGTCAAATTTCACTAGTTAGATGAGTTTGAGAAAAGTTTCTCAGAACTAAAGACTAGGTTAACTAGAGCTCCTATCTTGACTCTACCAGATGGTTCAGATGGTTATGTGATTTATTGTGATGCATCCAGGGTCTGCCTAGGTTGTGTATTGATGCAGTGATATAAGGTTATAGCTTATGCTTCTAGACAACATAAGGTCCATGAGAAGAATTACCCAACTCATGACCTCAAGCTTACACCTATAGTATTTGCCCTAAAGATTTGGAGACACTACTTGTATGGTATTCATGTTGATGTATTCACAGATCATAAGAGCCTCCAGTATGTGATCACCCAGAAAGAGTTGAATCTTCTTCAGAGAAGATGACTTGAATTCCTTAAAGACTATGACATAAATGTGCTTTACCATCCTGGTAAGGCCAATGTAGTGGTTGATGCTCTCAGTAGACTTTCTATGGGTAGTGTTGCACATGTTGAGGAAGAAAAGAAAGAATTAGCCAAAGATGTCCATCAACTTGCTTGCTTAGGAGTTTACCTTGCGGACACATCAGATGGTTGTGTGATAGCTTAGAATGGATCAGAGTCTTCATTGGTAGCGAAGGTTAAGGAAAAATATGATAGCGATCCGATATTACTTCAGTTGAAAGGTGCAGTTCATCATCAGAAAGTTAAGGTTTTCTCCAAGGGGGGGATGGTGTGCTTCTTTACCAAGGTCGCTTATATGTTCCTAATGTGGGTGAGTTGAGGCATAAGATCCTTATCGAAGCTCATAACTCAAGGTATTCCATTCATCCAGGTGACACTAAGATGTACCATCATCTATAAGAAGTATTTTGGTGGAACGACATTAACAGGGAAATAATAGATTTTGTTGCTAGGTGTCCTTAATGTGAACATGTTAAAATAGAACATCAGAAACCAGGAGGTATGACTCAAGAGATTAACATTCCTACATGGAACTGGGAAGTTATAAACATAGACTTCATTACATATTTACCTCGTACTCGCAGACAACATGACTCCATTTGGGTAATAGTGGACAGAGTGACTAAGTCCAAACTCTACATCAATGAGATAGTCAGATTACATGAGGTCCCTTGTCTAACATTTCAGATTGAGGTCCTCAGTTTACCTCGCATTTCTGGAAATAATTTCAGAAAGGTCTTGGTACTCTGGTAAATCTCAGTACAACATTTCATTCACAGACGGATGGTCAGGTAGAGCATACCATTCACACCTTAGAGGACATGTTGAGAGCTTGCGTGATTGATTTCAAGGGTAATTGGTATGATCAGCTACCTCTCATAGAGTTTGCCTATAATAATAACATCCATTTCAGTGTTCAGATGGCCCCACATGAGGCACTATATGGGCGTAAACGCAGGTCCCCGATTGGTTGGTTTGAAGTAGGTGAAGCAACCTAGATTGGGTGAGATTTGGTTTATGAGGCTATAGAGAAATTTCAATTCATCAAAGATAGACTAAAGACAATCTAGAGTCGTCAGAAGTCCTATGCAGATATGAGAAGAAGGGACTTAGAGTTTGAGATCAATGATTGGGTTTTCCTGAAGGTGTCACTTATGAAGGGGGTGATGATATTTGGCAAGAAAGGGAAGCTCAGTCCCAGATATGTAGGTCCTTACAAAATCCTGAAAAGGGTTGGTAATGTGTCTTACGAGTTAGAGTTGATAGTAGAACTAGCAGCGGTTCATCTAGTATTTCACATTTCCTTGTTGAAGAAGTGTGTGAGTGATCCGACATCAATAGTACCATTAGAGAGTGTGGCTGTGAAGGATAGTCTCACTTATTAAGAAGTGCCAATTGAAATTCTTGACCGTCAGGTTTGTAGGTTGAGAAATAAGGAAGTCACTTCAGTGAAGGTTTTGTGGATGAGCTAGTTCGTGGAGGGAGCTACTTGGGAAGCAGAAGCAGCCAAGATGGCCAAGTATCCTCACCTCTTTCCTTCCGATTCCATTTTAGCTTCAAGTAATAGTTCCTCTACAGTCTCTTAGTTTACTCTTGTGAAAATCAGTCTCACTACCTTGTTTCCTCGTTTATCCTTGTATTTCAGCATATTTGCATGTTTATGGAACTCATTTAAGTTAGATATCAATTTCTAGTACTTGGTGGTAAGGATTTCAGCTCCTTCTCTCCATACTCAGCTTGTTTAGACTACATTTGAGGACGAATGACTCCAAGGGGGGAATATTGTAACACCTCAAAAATCAAAACTCAGATTGAACAATAGAGAAGGGCAAACCACAGAGGGGGTCTACGTGTCGTGAAAAGGACCAGACCCATCACCCTGCTCGTGGTTATGCACCCAGGAAAATGTGCAATACCATGGACCACTAAACGGTCCGTGGAGCTCCAAATGATTCGAAAGTGACCCGTGAGGGGGAAACATAACAAAATAGCTACTGTGAAGTACCACGGACCACTAGAAGGTTTGTGGAAATTCACACGAGCCTTGAGGTGCCTCATGAAAGAGGCTTGATAGACTTTGAGGTTTGGGTCAACTTCAAACTATCATATATTTCAATACAAAATGAATTAGGTGGCCCACAATCTATCAAATTAAAGGTCTTTAAGTCCTCTTTCTAACGCCACCAAGTTTTCCTAATTTTGATCTTGGAGTAAAAAATTATGCTCATTTTAGTGAAACCTTGTCGGGCAGAGCATCTTCACGACCCACTTGACGGGCTGTGGTGCTCATGACGGCCCGTGAAGCCTGTCTTGAAGTCAAATAGTCATCGTTTAAGTGAGGTTTCACCCCCCAAGTCACCAGTTAAGAACCACGGATGTCTAAATGGTCTGTAGAGCTCCACACGGACCGTGAAGTCATTCGTGAAGGAGACTTGTCAAACTTAGAGTTTAGGGTCAACTTTAAACAACCATATATTTCATAACAAAATTAATTAGGTGGACCATGACATATCAAATTAAATATAATTGAGTCCTCTTTCCAACGCGACAAAGTTTGCTAAAATCCAAGCTCAGAGTAAAAAGTTATGCCCAATTTAGTGAAGCCCTGTTGAGCAGGGAATCTTCACGAGCTGCTTGACAAGCCTTGGTCATCATGACGGCCCGTGAAGCATGTCTTGAAGCCATTTCAGCAGAATTTAAGTCAGGGTCACATTAGTCTTTTCTCCTATGCGTTGGGCACTTAAACCACATCGTTTAATGTTTAAACTACGTCGTTTTACTCAGTCTAAGCTTAGTAAACTAGTCAAAAACTACATAAAACCTTCATTCTCCTAAAATCATCTAGATTAGAACGAGAAGAAGAGAAAGAGGCATTAATTTCTTTCAAGAACAAGCAGTAGTATTTTTCAAGTTTTAGCCCCAAAATCCAAAGGATTTCTCCGTAGGTTCTGTCACTAAGTATGTGGGATTTCACTAGTGGATTCCATTTATCCACTAGGTCCCTAGAATGCAGTCAGTTTCTTATTTCTCCATATCTTGTTTGGACTTAGGGTTTCTAAACCTTCGAGATTTGTTGTGATTTAGCTATTGTAGTATCCTTAATCGAAATAACATGTTTCTTGAAAATTTTCCATAATTCCTTGTATCAAACTCAAAACCCTAGTTTGTGTAAATTTCTTAGTTCATGAATTATACTTCATAGGTTAGTTAAACAGTAAATCATGCTTCAGATTTCGAATGCCACATTCTCAGTACATAAATGTTACATTCTCAGTTAGCATATCTATATTTTTAGCTATTCAGTATTTAGTGCATTTTAGCATAAGATGTATTCAGTTGCGAGTAGACTTAGCATCGAGTTGGACTAGGGTTCATCGTACCCTCATAGTACCAGAACTACATGCGCGCGTAGGATTATAAGTCCCCTCTGTTGGGCATCTGATTTAGTAATCACGCCAGTTATGCCTTTACATCCCTGGCAAGGTTTATTGGGTCCTCTCGATGGGGTGTATTGTCACGACCCTAAACTTGACCTTGTTCTTGTTCTTCAATGAAGTTTTAGAGAGAGAAATATTTGGAGAGGAGGTGGTTTCTATTTTGTGCTTTGGGGATTATGAAGTGTAAATGGTAAATTAATAGTTTAAAAACCCTTATATAGGTCTAAATAATCTAAATAAACCGACTTCACCTCGTAAAACCTAACCTATCAATTTACCATCATGCCCCTCACTTAGCTTAGTGCAGATTACATATGTGACTCACGCCCACCTGACCCACGGATCGTGAGTAGACTCACGCCTCGTCCTACAGGTCCGTGGGTGGTGACAACAACTCACTTTTTCAGGACTTGACCCACGAGGCACATCCACGAGGCGTGGATGGACCTACGCCCCGTAGGTCCCATCCGTAGGTCTCAACCTTTAGGCAACTTGGGCAATTTTGGGGAACTTTGGGAATTAGGCTTTAGGGTCCTCCTCAAGGACCCCTTGGTTGGTCCTTGGGGAGTGGTACCTTGACGTTTAACCCCTAAATCCTCAACCTAAGCTCGGGGAACCATTTTACAACATAATCTCCCCCTTGGGAACATTCGTCCTCGAATGACATTTCTAAACACCTCACGAAATTAGAGACTCACGACTAGCAGCCCATCATGCATGAAACATCAAAATGCACATAAACAAGGAGGAAACTTCAACTCCAACTAAACACACTCAATGCAACACAAGGAAATAGGAACTACATCCAACAACCCATTCATGCATGAGATTCCCATAACTAGTCATGTTCAAGGAGGAATTACCATCTCCTAGTCATAACATGCTCAACATATTCTCATAGAGATCATATGCATTTTATTCTCAAAAAGCATTTTATTCAAGGAGGAATATCTCAACTCCAAACTAAAGCATGTTCATACATTCTTCTCATGAAGTACATTTGACAACTCATACTCAAAGCACTACAAAATGAGGAAAACAATTCACATAAACTCATTTTCTTCCTAAACACAAGTTTTCATGAACGTGCATTATATAAGGAAATCATGGCAACACATAAACACACAATAACCTTGTTAGCTAGGAACACAATCTTCCCCTTGGGAGTAGGCCTATACAAACTCTCCTAAACATCATATATCACATAATCATAGTAGGAACTACCTTTTCCAACTAAAAGCAAGCTCAACACAACATTATGGAGCCAATAAGCTATTTTATAAAAAGCATACACAACATGTTCATCAAACTCATGAAGTCAAATATGCCATCATCATACTAAGATATACAACAACATGAGGAACATATAAATCATGTAAACTCATTTTATACTAAACAAGAATTCTCTCAAGAACATGCATAACATAAGGAGATCATGGAAGTTTTCGAAAACACACATGACTCCCAAAGCATAAAAAAAGCCCAAAAAGGAACTCTTGGTCTCAAGCTAGAATAGGAATAGAAGAAATGGATGAGGATATCGGGACTCTCAATCAATCTTGCTATCTAAGCATATCATCTCCCCCTTGGGAGTAAGCCCCTTACTAAGACCTCAAATAATACTCCTTTCAAACCATCCCAAAGCATCATCAAAACTCATTATAACCTTACCGGGTTCTAAAACCAATAGAGGTCTAACAACCATGCATCCAAACCCTACCAAGGTTAACAAGAGTAACTCTATGGGACAAGGAAAATCATGAGACACACATAACATCCAAGACTCCACAATCATGAAACGAGTCAAGGAGGACTTATCATCTTAAGCTAGAGGGGGAATAAAAGGGAATATAAGGATATTGGGACATCTCATTGGCCCTTGGCCTCCCATATAGCACCCTCAACTAAAACACTTACTAAAATACCACTCCTCAACATTATCATGGAAGCACTTCCTTACTCTTTTATTTCTTAACTTGTCGGTCTAAGATTCCAATTGGTACTTCTAAATTAGAGAGGTTCTCATGCAACTCTATCTCACAAGAAACCTTACCAACACCACTCAAAGTCTCATATGAGCCTACCAAACCGGGACTAAACTTCTCAAGCTCACTACACCTCTTAAGGTGAGAGTTTTAAGCCAATCCAAATCATGGACATCTAGAACACTCAACTTTTCACATCCATCACATGAGGTGATTCTAAACAATGGAGAATTACACTTCTATCCTCTTTTAAAGAAGTCTACTCACTCAACATCTATAGGCATCACTTAAACATCACTATTCATCAAATCCTCCAACACATCATAAAACTCATTATGGCTAAGTTGGGTTCTACCAACATACACACATAACTATAATCAAACCCATGTATGCTGAGGACAACACAAAAGCTCATCATGTCCAATTTATCAAGTCACAAAAGACAAGCACTACCGGAATAGAAGTAAGCATGAAACACATACCGGGAGCAACATTAAGAGGACACTCTTGTTCACCTCTAGATTGAAGAGCATCAGACCTAATTTTCTTCCGTTCTCTTCCCCTAGCGGTAAGTACCGGGCAATCTCTTATTTTCTGGTCACCTCCACCACAACAATAACAACCTTCCATACCGGCTAAACACCTACCATAATTATTCCTTCCATATATTTTGCAAGTAGGCTATTGCTTCCTCTTTTAGGCTTAGGGTTGGACACCCTCTCCCCACTAAACATTGGGAGAAACTTAGAAGAATCTTGTCCAAAGGACCTCTCAAGAGAAGATTTTTCTTCCTCAATCCTCAATCTCTTTCTTTCCCTCAACCCTTCTTCAAGTTTCTCTTTCTCAATTTGGAGAGAAAAAATTCCAAGGTGGGAAATATTCATATCATAATAAAGCATAGCCATACGACATTTTTTCCCACTAGATCGGACAAACCCGAAACAAACTTACTCATTTCCGACCTAGGGTCGGACACTTGAATTGGAACATACCTAGACAATTGGTTGAACCTTAAGGCATATTCCTTAACACTCATATCACATTGTATAAGGTTAATGAACTCAAGCACAAAATCTTCTCTCATCTCTAGAGGGAAGAACCTATCTAGGAAAGCACTCTTGAACTCTTCCCACTCTATGGGACCTTTTCCTACCGGTCTAGCCTCTTTCCACTTACTAAACAAAACTTGAGCAGCCTTGAGTTGATAAGAAGCTAACTCCGCCTTCTCTACAAGACTTCATTTATAAACTCTTGATGACCCTCTCCCTCTTTGGAGCCATAAATTTCTGGAGGGTTCATCCTCCTAAAATCTCTCACTCTCAAAATAGCCCTACTCTTTATAGAGTTCACCGGAGCTACCACCTCCCGACTCAAATGAGCCGTCATAACTTGAGACAACATTAGAAAAGCCGACCTAACCTTCTCATTATTCACATTCTCCCCTATAGGGACAGTTGGAACTTGGGGAGGAGCTTGTAGGGGAATCTCTTGCTCCACATTGTCTTCCTCATTCCTTTCCACATGAGCCCTTGAAGTAGTCATATCCTGAAAACCATAGGGCACATATTGGGAGAAAGACTTTATAAAGCTAAACTCTAGGGCACGACTTAGAAAATGAAGAAGTCAAGTTTTCCTAACATCCGATAGCCTCCTATTCATAAATGTGGCACGCTTCACATTTATGAACAAGTCTCTACTAGACGTGGTTTGAGACATCCTAAAACCATCCCAAAATCTTGTGCTTTGATACCATGTTTGTCACGACCCAAGCCTACCCCCTAGATGTGACACAGCGTACAAGACTCCGAAAAGCCTCACACAAGCCTCATAGCATATCTTAACATAAGATCATAGGAAAAAGTGTGGAAATTTAAAACTTTTCTTTACAATCGAAGTCTTTTATAAAATAAGAGGGAGTCTATGACACTATGTCTCAAACCATCTATAACACTTGAATTAAAACTCTTGAATACAATCTTAGGGACATTGCCCTTACAAACGTCTAAAACATAAAGAAAGACTTAAAGGACATAATGGTCAAGCTCTCGAATACTATTAGGACTCACCGATCTTCTTCTTCTTGATCTACTATGGTCCTAGCCATGAGGGTAGAAGCTGATATCACCAAACCCTACACTTATAGAAAATGTAGAAATATGGGTTAGCACAAAAACATACTAAGTATGGAAGCCATGCATAAAAATCCTTAAAACATGCAAAAAGGGACATTTTAGTTGAAACAATGCTATATGCCAATTTTGAACATCATCTTTGAAATAGTTGGAGAATGTAGCTCATAAGACAACTTATGTACAATTCATCATAGCATAGAGGATATCATCATAATCACAAGCATAATCTCCAACATAAACATAAGACATATCCCAATCTTCACAAGACATAGTTAACACACATAGTTAAATACCAAGATCGTTTCATCATAATAGAACTATCACATAAGTACCCTAGGTTATACTTGTGCAATGCATAGATAGGATCCCATAATCCTAGTTACACTAAGTATCACTTTTAGGCCACCATGCTCATACTTATCATGCTTTAATCTCATCCATATTCAATAAACATAGACAAGGAAACATTCATGTTCATAGCTCATAACAAGTAAAGTCACTATTAGCAACACTCCATATCATACATGCATAAATTCATATATCTTCATAGCATAAGGAAACCACACCATAACCTCATTCATGGTCTACTTATGCAATGCATAAGTGAAGTGCCATACCCCCACTCACACTAAGTAGAAGTCATAAGTTTAGTTCATGTTCATGTTCATAATTCATATAAAGCATACATTAACTCATAATCATCATGTCATAAGAGAAACATACCTCGCCCACTCTCAAAGCCTACTTGTGCAATGCATGAATCTCATACCCCCATTCATACTAAGTAGAACCTCTTGAGGAACCATAGTACATAACTCATGTTCTTGTTCATAGTTCATGTTTATTGTTCATGTCATGGTTCATATTATTTTCATGTAGGGAAATCGCCTTAACCCACATAGACCATGTTGAGCTACATGGAATCCGGTGTCATTCCCCCACACCAAAAAGAGGTGTCCTACTTGCCTAAAGTAGGACTAGTTTATTTGCTTAAGTGGATCCACTAGCTAAAGACCTATGTGTGCACATAGTTATGGGATAAGGAGATTGATACTAGAAATCCGGACTGACTGAGGTAAAATGTTTCCATTTCATGAGATAACTGTTTTGGGAAGCCGGACTAACTGGCGTAAAAGCTTCCATCTCACTTTCATATCCACTAGGTGCTAAGCATAATTCCCTTTAAGTTTATGTTAAGTCTTGACTTAAGTTCATGTTTATGGAAGGGTGACTTAACTCAATCCAATACAACATCATGATATAGCTCATATATTCATTAGGTGAGAATGACTTTTCAACCTTATAATCATTAATATGTGAGTAAACCATTCACATCATGTTCATAGTGTGTTCATGAGAATAGCCTTTCAATCAACACAACAACATCATCATATTCCTAGATATTTCATGCATAGTCATGGGTAAGGGTACGGGGAGAATGATCTTTCAACAATACCACAGTTACACAATAGTCATAGGATCTTCACTTTCTAAGTGAATCATGAGCTCATACACAATTCTTATCAACATGTACTAACCCTCATAATTTTCCCTTCAAGGGCTATGAATCAACTCAACCCAAACATCTAGAATTACTACATTAGATAAGGGGAATATCACGATTTAATAACTCACATCATAGTCATGTTCATGCATGGGGTGTGAGTGTGTGTGTGTGATTGTCCTTTCAATGACACAATAACAACATTATAATCGTAGACACTTCACTCTCAAAGTGTTTATAAAACATGCACATAATATCATAATCATGCATACCCCTCATATCTTGCATTAAAGGATCATGTTAAGTCAACACATCTAGCATTCACCACATGAGACATAGATATAGTCATAACTCAAGTACATCAATCATTTTATGCATAAACTCAATACTCATATTATAGGCCATATAGATGAAGTCCTTTCACAATAATGCCATATAAAATTCAACATACATAATAGCTTCCTTCTTTAAGCCTTAACATCCTTAACTTATTCGTATTAAGTTTTACCATTAAAGCCCTAGACGTCATCCTCATGCTACAAGCCTTACTCTCAAGAAATGCCTCACATGATCATTATGTATACCTAATTCTCAAGGTAATCCAACCACATGCTAAATTCTTAATCAATTATAATCATATGGCATCATATAAACTCAATCAATATAGACATAATCTATTCATGTACTTCCTTAATCAGTCAACCCACATCATAATTTCACAACTTAGTAAATATAGGGGATTAATGGGTTCATGGAGGAAATTAATCATAAATCAACGATAAATAATCAATTCAATCATAATCCATCATAAATCAATCATTTAAAATGTTTTGAAAGAGAACCCATGACTTAGATTGAAACCCTATCTATTGGGGGAAATTGGAAGCTTTGAAATCAAGTTTTAAAGGGACTCTATGGGTGAAGGCTACCCATAGATGAAAAGCCACCATACCTTATGAAGATTTCCTCACGAAATTTAAGAGAAAAGGCTGCTCCTTTAACCCTAAACTTGACCTTGTTCTTGTTCTTCAATGAAGTTTTAGAGAGAAATATTTGGAGAGAAGGTGGTTTCTATTTTGTGCTTTGGGAATTATTAAGTGTAAAAGGGTAAATTAATAGTTTAAAATACCTTATATAGGTCTAAATAATCTAAATAAGCCGACTTGACCTCCTAAAAACTAACCTATGAATTTACCATCATGCCCTTCACTTGGCCGAGCTTGGGGCAGATTGTAGGTGTGACTCACGCCCACCTGACCCACAGACTGTGAGTGGACTCACGCTCCGTCCTGCAGGTTTGTGGGTGGTGGCTGCAACTCACTTTTCTAGGCCTTGACCCAAGAGGCACCCCCACGAGGCGTGGATGGACCTACGCCCCGTAGGTCCCATCCGTAGGTCTCAACCTTTTGGCAGCTTGGGCAGTTTTGGGGAGCTTTGGGGGTTAGCCTTTAGGGTCCTTCTCAAGGACCCCTTGGTCTATCCTTGGTGAGTCGTACCTTGACGTTTAACTCCTAAACCTCTCAACCTAAGCTTGGAGAACCATTTTACAACATAAAACCCCACATCAAACTCAACAACACACTCGTAAGGCTCTAGTTTCACCTTCTAGTTTTTCGAGGTATTACACGTATACATCAGACTCCACGTTTAGCTCACTTGGTGTATGTCGGTTAATAGTAGCTCCCACAGTTAGACTCTTAGTTCATTTGACAATGTTTTCAGCATATATATCGGTATACAGTTCAACATGTTATCTTCATGATTAGTACTTAGTCATTCCATTCAGTTTAGTTTTTCAGTTATATTTCAGTACCTATATCTTTGCCTAGATTACATCATTGCTCAGTTATATATTGTTCAGCTTATATATCATTTATTCAGCTTAGTATCTATATCATGCATGCTCAGTACATTCCAAGTACTGACGCATACTATGCGCTACATCCTTTCATGATGTAGGTTCAGCTACTCAGCATCCAAATCACGCTTAAATAAATTCTCGGTCCGTATTCAACAGCTTCAGTGGTGCATCCTCATATTCCTAGGACAACAAACATGGTTTCATTTTAGTCTTTGCTTTCAATTTTCATTTTTGTTAGAGTTAGCTGGGGCATGTCCTAACAACTCAACTCAGTTAGAGGCTTTTTAGACATAGTAGTAGATTCAGCTTGAGTTGTTAAGTGGTTGTTTCAGTTATCACCCAACTCTTAGTATATTATATATATTCAGACTAGTGGGTTTTTCCCCACTTCATATATCCATTGTTTTAGCTTCTGCATAGTACATATTTTATTCAGTGACCTTTATAGTATGCTTATGATATGCCAGACACATGGTTAGCTTAGGGTCACTCGTGATCCTAGGTCCTGTGTTACGTAAAGGGGTAGCCTCGGGGCATGACATATTCTTATGAGAATTTATATATGTAAATGTATAACTAGATTCTTACCATTTTGAAGACTATGAATATGTTTATGCTTATGTATATTCTCCATTGGGAGTTGAATTAAGACCGAGTTAGACTAGCAACGATGGTTAGATAACTATGTGCCCCCATTGGTATGTACCAATTGAACATTAGCTAGTGGATACACTTTTGCTCATGATTATGGTCCCTACTTTAGCAAGTAAGACACTCTCTTTTCGGTATGGAAGAAGTACACTAAACTCCATGTTATTACTGACATGGTTTATGTCGGTTAATGGTATCTCCCACAAAGCTTTATGACATTCTCAAGGACTTTTGTTATGATTATTTTTTAAAGAAGAATGCATGACCTTGTACTATATTTTTATGAAATCATACAATCAGATTTATATTATGTTACTTGGTCATTGCATTAACATATTTTCATACTTATTATGTTATACTTATGCATCGTTTCCCATATTCAGTACATTTCGAGTGCTGATCGCATACATATTTGTGCCTATATTGTTTTTATAATGTAGGTTCTGATGCACATCACTCAGGCTACGGTTAGTATTGGATCCCATCCGCGTTGTTTTAGATTGGTGAATATTTATGGTTCGAGGGTATACCACATATGTTTATTTTATGTCACCCAAACTTCATTTTTTCATATTGTTCAAGTGAGTTAGGGATTATACTAGTCACTTATTATGCAGTAGAGGCTTTTTGTCAGACATAGTATGTTCCACATTTATGGTCTTTGTAATCTGATTTTGGTATCATCTTGAGTTGAGCTCTTGAGACTTATATTCTATTTTTCATGATTCTTTTTGTTATGTTGTTATCTTAGTGTCATGCTATTCCATGTGGTTCATTTAAAATATTTTGGGAATCTATTCACCATGTTACCTTAAGGGGTAGTCTTGGGTGATGACATATTGGATGAGATACTATGTCTGGTATGAATACTAACTCTATTTGCCTGGTACACTAACAATTTTAGTATGGGTTCCTTGAGGGTACCATGCATATGCATTATGGTTTCATGAGTGAACCAGGTTTACCTTTTTATACTGTGATGTATGTATGTTGGATCCTTGAGTGGTTTGAGTTACTATAAAGATGATTTGGACTCAAGTATAACTTATATGTGATCATGTGAGAAATGTTTCATGTGTATGTAACTCAAGATAACAACGGGGAGTTTGGGCTATGTATTACTTGTGGTTATATGAAATGTACTTGTTTTGCTATGTTATGGTTACTAGATCAGATAGATGACTGAGGCATGGTGCATGGTTAGTGTTGGGACTGACTATGGTTGTTCAGTGTTTAGAGCATGTCTGCTAATAGGGATTTGAGTAAAGAGGGACAAGTTGGTCTAAGGTGCCAGTTTCAGGTGTTGTTCCTAAAGGGTTAGGGTGTTGGCATGAGAACTTAAGGTAGAGGATGAACTTATTGAGCATTTAAGGATAGTTTTGTCAATCCTAAAGGATCGTCAATTGTTTTCTAAGTGTAGCAAGTGTGAGTTTTGGTTGATGTCCATTACTTTTGTTGTCCATATTAGCTCTAGTGATGGTATTTAAGTTGATCCTAAGAAGACCAAGGCAGTTAAGAACTATCCTAGACCTCTATCAGCTTCAGATATACAGAGTTTCTTGTGTTTGGCCGGTTACTATAGAAGGTTTGTGGAAGGATTTTGTAACGACCCGAGAGCACCCCCTAGTCGTAACCGGCGTAC
This sequence comes from Solanum acaule, assembly GCA_036250505.1. NCBI lineage: Eukaryota > Viridiplantae > Streptophyta > Magnoliopsida > Solanales > Solanaceae > Solanum > Solanum acaule. The sequence continues at coordinate 689 of JAJOOR010039292.1, read as the reverse complement.
TCGACCTCTCGGAGGTCTAATACAAGCCTCTTAGCATTCATTCATCGCATAGATACTAAAAACTATAAGTGATTAAAAACTTTCTTCACACACAAAGATACTTTCATTAAATAACAAGCGGAAGACTTTCTAGACTTTATACATGATGTCTCAAAACCATCTAATACTTGAATATAACAATGGGACTAAACCCATACAAGACTTAAACAAAATACTATAAATACATCAAAAGGAACATGTAGGGTATTGTCCTCGAATCTATGAGGACTCACCAAGTCTTCATCGTCAACACTTAGAAACCTATCAAGTAGCCATGACATGTCACCATCTCCCAATCCCTACACTTTAGTTAAAAAGGGAAAGAAAGGGGTTAGCACAATTAAGTACTAAGTATGGAGACCATGCAAAAACATGCTTCAACAAACATTTACAAGGAATATATGCTTTCATATCATTTTGATAAAACATTCACTTCACAAGTATAAGAGACATAATACAAGTCAACATTCACATATAGGACCATAGCCAACCATACATATACTCAACATATATCCATATACAACCCATGCTTAACTTTAAAAGAACACATGCCATTTCATTACCATAAGACCTCTACCTAATATAACCTTAAGACACACTTGAGTGAGACAAAAAGTGACCGCCCATACAACCTCTTCAAGCACACTTAA
>JAJOOR010039291.1:0-22802 GCA_036250505.1 Solanum acaule | reverse complement strand
GTTGGACAAGTTGTGTATTATGCTTGAGCTTGACTCATCTATGGTATTTATGTATCATTCCTTCTTTTTTTTCTCTTGCTCCCTTAGTCCCGATTTCCCCCCTTGATTATGCTTATTGCTTATGGTCATTTTAATTGCTTTCGCGACCAAGGATGTGTAATGATATGCTATGAGGCTTGTTTGGGGTTCCTTCGGGTTCCCCATTCGCCGGTCACGTCTAGGCCCTAGGCTTGGGTCGTGACAATAAGTCATGATAAACTAAAATTAGAAGCCAAACACTGTTGGACTCATAAAACAATAGCTATCTTTGACGAAAAATGAGTTCATTCAACCCTTAAAGAAATGTGTATCACCACACCCTCCTTCTCTGTCCAATACACACCTTATATATCCTTTTCCCAAGATTAACCAAGCTGCCCCAACAACAATACACATAAAACAACCCCAAATATTCGTTATCATACAACCATATATTGAACTCACCACCCCTTGAATTCTTAATTACAACACACCCATAATTCCTCACTCAAACTCATACATAAGGAGGACAAAAATGGAGCAGTCACCTTACCTCAATTTCTGCAACTTCTCATTACAACTGGAACTCTTCTAGAACTTCAACTTCCATTCAGATTTAAACCAAAGAAGAAGAGAAAAGTTTCTTAATAACCAAGAAAAAAATGAGCAGTAGCTTGTGGGAACTTCTGCCTTGTACTTATAATTAAGCATGAATGACAAGTTTTCCTAATCTTCCATGGGAGGATAAAGCTAAATCCATACGTGTTTTTTTTACCTTGATTTGTAGATATGAGGGTTTCTTCAAGAACCCTAGAAGGAATTTTATGGCTGCTATATGAAGCTAAGAGAGAGAAGAGATAAATCTCTAGAAATCAGATTTTTTCCCCAATGTTTAAATGGTTGGAAATAGCTGATATCAATCCCTTTTAAAGGGACCTCCTTTGGACAACTTTATCCTTCATTTTGGGCCATAATTTATCAAGTAGGTGATCCACCTACTTTGACTTTTCACTTGGCCTTTTTGGACTTAAGGTTATTGGGCCTTGGCTGTCCATTTTATCCCTTATTCTTTTGCTCAAGTTGGGCCAAAATTAGTGCAACTAGGTGGTAGTGTAGTTGGCCCAATATGGTCAAAAGAATCTTAGTAGATGATGCACCTACTTGGTCATTTAAGTTGGTCAATAAGTCTAAGTAGGTGATGCACCTACTATCTTTGTTAAGTCAACCAAGCAACTCACTTATTTTAATCCATTCTCTAAATATTAATCCCTTTTGCCTTAGCTTAGCACTTAAATTTGAACTTTAAACTCAATTACCACCTTACTATCTCGAGTTTAAATACTTCCATCGGGGTTAACTTGGAGTACACATGTTGAAACGTGCAACGCATCGCATCACCTTCCAAGCTAGTTTAAACCAAAACTAATCATATAAGAAACATAGTCCCTTACCTATAAAATAAGGCTATGTCAAGTATCATGTGAATAGAACTAGCTTATGCGTAATACGAGGTGTTACACAAATTATCCTCTTAAAAGAGGTAGTTGCTCTAAAATATCTCTATACTCATAAACTCGTTTAGAAATCAAAGTTTCCCTTTTCTCAAAATAATACTCTCTTTCTTCATGTAAAAATAAAAAATTCGGGAAGTACTTAGTTCCCTTGTACTCTTCCTCAAACTCCTCTTTACTTTCTCAAAAAACTCAGTTTAAAAAACAAATGTTGGCTTCAAAAGATTCTCAAAATTTATAACTCAAAATAGGGTTCATGCTAGAATATAGATATGAACAAGTCAACTCAAGGATCTGAATAACAATATCGATAATTCAATACTCAGAACTCAAGAATTCAGAACTCAACGATACTGCTAATCTCAAGAATACTCAATTAATAGGGTTCATGCTAAAATATAGACATGAACGAATCAACTCAAGAACCTTAATGCATAACATATAACAATTAAATAATGAAGAATAAAATTTCAAAAAGAATGAAGAACTCAAAATCAACTCATCTCAAGAATACTCAAATCTAAGGATAAAACCCTAGGTTACTTTGACTGATTTAAAAGTAGATGTAGGGCATGAGGACGAAATAGTCCAACATTATGATAGGCTTACATACCTGGAAGAACGAAGTTCTTTGGTGAAATCAATGAAACTCGAAGAACACTTGAACCCTAGCTTTTCTTCTATTGGAACCTTTCTCTAATGACTTGAAGTGTTAATGAACGTAAAAGAACTGATTAGCACTTTCTAACCACTTAATTAGGTGTAACACGACATGGTTTAGGCTTAGAATAGGGGTTTAAACGACGTAATTTAAGTACCAAATGCATATGGGAAAGATCAAAATGACCCCACCTTAAAAAACTAACAAGATGCCTTAAAATGGAAGTTTTTCACAGACCGTTTAAGGCTCTATGGTCCGTGAAACACTTCACGAGACGATAGCTGGTCAAGAAACTTCACTTGCCCGACATAACTTCACTAAGACGGGAATATTGTTTTACTCCGGACTCAAATGAGGTAAACATGGTGGCATCAGAAAGAGCACTAAAAGACCTTTAATTTGGTAGGTAATGGGCCACATAATTCAATATGTTATGAGGTATAGGATTGTTTGAAATTGACAAAAAACTTAAAAGTTGATGAGTTCCTTTTACGGACGACTTCACAGTATGTGCAAAGCTTCAGGCCTGGTCTACAGCTCGTGCAACTCTTAACCGCCCGTGAAACCCTTTGTAACAAGACCTTCAAGTTTAACTTTCACCATGGTTGGTTGTATGAACCGTGACACGCTGTATGAATCGTACAACCTCCCGTACACATGTTTCTGTACTCAACTGAAGCCTTTTCTCTTTTACATTCCAAGTTCCAATTTTCGAGGTGTTATACCATGATCCATTTTGGGTTCGTGGAATTTCCCTCTAGTCCACTTTAGCCTTTCTTGAAGTCTGAGGTGTTACACAAACGATTCAAATTTTAAGAGTAGAGTTGTGAGGGGTTATAGAATGATTTGGGTCTTAGCTTAGAAATTTTCAGGGTATTATAGGTGGTTATTTGATTAGGTGGAATTTTTTTTATCTTTAAGCTATTTTTAATAATTGGAGGGAATGATTTTATAATTTTTTTTGGGTTGGCTCCAAATAAAAAATGTGGGCATTCTTTTTAGTGTATCAGACAAGTTTTTCTCTTTAATTTTTATTAACTAGTAACTACTATTAGTTAAAATGTTTTACATTAAAAAAATCAACTAGTATATATATAAAGAGAGAGAGAGATAGAGAGAGAGAGAAAGAGAGAGAGAATTTCTAAACGTAAAATAGTTTAATAAATTTTTGGGGCCAGGGTCGATAATCGCAAAAAAAACTATATTAAATTGTGGAGATTTTCTAATCTCCTTAATAAAACAACCACAAAAGAATTATACTGTGAGGGTTAGAATAAAACGTCACAAAATGGACTAATATTGGGATTTTTACAAACTACCACAAATTAACTGCCTTAAATTGAACATTTTTTTTGTAGTGGGAGCAGGTGTGTTGGCCTTAGATGCTGGCGCAATTGGATCCATTACATACGTAGTATCTGGTGGTTGCGGCTTCCTCCGAGCCACATCATCCCGTAAACAATCAACTTCAATTCTTCGTATGTCGTTGGAAGAGGCTGGTCTGATCCAAACATCTGTATTCCCCTTAAATGGGACTCTTGCGTCCTTACATAGCGTTGTGATTAGGACCAGAAATGGGAGGGAAGTTTGCTCTTGTTGAGCTCTCATCAGTATCTTTTCCACAATAATAGTTCCCACATTAATATGTTCTGGTCAATGATCATGCCTATTAAGACCTCCTTGGGATGGTGAAAGATTGACTCATTTTGCGAGGGCATAATGTTGTTGCTAATAAAGCCAAACCAGTACCGGGCCTTAATATTTAAGTCATTTTTCACTATCCGGACATGATCAGCTATCCAAGAGGAGAAGTGTCAGAAATAAGCAGGGCCAACCAACCTTTCAATAAATCAAGGTCACGTCTCATCCGGAGTGAGAATGTATCTGCCTGAAATGCCGGCATCGCAAGTGAAGTGTTGATTGCCTCAACATGGCTTTGTAGCTTATTGCCACAAACTTCCATTTCATCTATCAGCTTCCAATTTGTGCCCTTCCGCTTCTTGGGTAGGGCATGGGCATAGGCTATGTATAATTCACTCACCCAACCAGGAACATAGGGGTTTCTAGGCCTTATGAACCCCTCAGCTTGATGGAATTGAATAGTATCCAAACTACCGGGTGATCGTTCATAACTCCATCTATGCAGAGCCGTCTCCCCTAAAAAATGGTACGTTCTCCAGCTTCCTGGAGCTTATTGAAGGATCTTGGAGTGATAATCGGGAGAATAGTGGAGGTTGGTGCTCGGGTGCAAGAAGGTTGCACCAGTTTGGACCGGATGTCTGTCCTTTTCCTTACAACCCCTTTGTTGGGTTGCACACCCTCTTGGGTAGGTATTTGTAGAGTGGTAGGTTGTGGTCGTCGAGGAGCCTCAGATGTCTCATTGATAAATATCCCCTTTTTCTTTTTTCAACAGAGAAAGAGGAGGAGGAGATACTCTGTCAGATTCTTTATCCGAAGTTACTACCTGCTTATTTCTAGTCTTAGACATAACCTACAAGGCACACATCCAATCATAGAAGTGGTGAAGGTAGCTGAAATCAAACTCATTTTGAATCACAGTTCAAAAATACCCTAAGGCTTGCCTAACGGTAAGGCTAATCACCTAACAAGATCACCAAAATGGATAGTGGCAATTATCAAAGGGAACAGGTACAAAGGGCAGACTCATTTCCAACTTGGCGATTGATCGAGTTGGTATTGGCGGACTAAGGCCAAAACTCACACTAAAAAATGAAAAGATACAGGCCTCAAGTGTGATGTCCACTCCCACTAGGTAATTCGCTAAGTGGGTTCGGCAAACTAACACAAGCTCGCCAAATGGGACATTACCTAAGGTCACATATTCACTCAAGAATGTGAGTTGACGCTTACTCGGTGATTCCCCTAACCTCATTGACGAGCTAAGACAAGCCCACCGAACATGAAATGTTTAGCCCAGTGCCTAATTTTCACAGCTAAACCCAACATTCGCAACAAAACAAGTTCCCAAACATCAATACAACCCACCTATATGCTTATCTTCCTATGGGTACTCAGACTTCCCCCATATATTGGAAAGTATTGCTCAAATTAATGATTTTCCCTTAATAAAGTCGTCACTCTATCTATCATTGAGCAAAATCATGCAATCGGGTTAGCACTAGGTTAATTAGACTTGACCCACATCAATCAAATCAATACCCACTAAATTTACAGGTTAAATTCCAACATTTAACCAACACATTCAAGATTACCAAATTATAGGCAACACACATGCAATTAGTTCATGGGCACAATTCAATACGCACATTACATGGCTGCCCATTCAAATCCAACAAACACAATAATCAAATGGCTTCAAGACCATACACAAGATACTAGTTATAGCTAAAAAATGCATAATTAAAATAAAAAAACCAACCTTAATACGAAGCAAAAATTGAGAACACAGGAGAAGAGGGTTGGGTTGATTGCTATAGAAAGCAAATGCACTCTAGGCACTTAAAAATCACACATTAAAGACTCACACACACTCAAACAAGGTATTGTAAGAGGAAGGAAAGAAAGGCCTTAAATATTTCAAAGAGTTTTCTGTTAGAATTTGAAAAGACCCTTGGCCTTTTTATATTAGACACACTTGGTGGTTACGACTAACGTCACCGAGTGTATTAGGTGAATTAATGACTGGAGCTCAAGCTCACCGAACATTCCTAAACGAATATCAAACTTGAAGGCTCATTCAGCAGACCCGATGAAGTGCACATAGTGTAATATGATGGATCACCATTTGGAGCCCAGACTGCTGAAATTGACAGTACATATTTCCACATTTTCTAGCACACAAGGTGGATAAGAATGAGTCCGCACAACTCCTTCGGTAGATCATCGATGTGGTTTTAGGCATCGCTTAATGTATCTTATCAACCTTTGACTTTTTTTCAACCTACACTCACAACACATGTTATTGAAAGCAATAAAAACAATAGTAAATACTTGGGTTGCCTCTCAAGAAGTGCCTTATTTAACGTCGTGGCATGACATAGAGATCAATTCCTCAACATTCATTTTTGGGATTAGGGACGGTGTCACTAGACTATGTTCCCCTTTTCCTTGGATTGAGATGAGTAGAGATCTGGTACAATTGGGTTTCCATCTACTTGATAGACACATAATGAGAGGTCACCGTTTGGGATAAAGTAGAGAAGTCATTTTTCAATTCCTTCAATACTTTGTCGGACCCTTTAACCTTGTTGAACATCCTTGTAAGCATTTCGTTAGTTTGTTTTCCTTCTAGCCCAACTGTGTCTTTTGGTTATTGACGATCACATGGAGGTACATTTCTATCTTTGTCAGCCTTTCTATTTCTCTAATTTCCACCTCACCAATCCTTCCAACCATTATCTTGATCCTTGTTCCAACCTTGGTTCCCACCTTGTCATTGGTAATTTGGGTGAGAACCCCCCATTTGATTTCCAAATTATTGCACTTCTTCATTGTATAATGCCTTAAACTTGGCATCATCTGAGCACTTCCCACTATTAGTTCCAAACACATTTACCAATTTAAGTCCACCTCCCATGACATGTTTAGAAAACAAATCAAGTTGGGATATCATCTTGTCCATGTTTTCATCTCATTCATTATCTTTCTCAATTTTCTCTTTGCTCAAGTTCTGTTGTAGAGTAGACACTTGGTATTCTCTAGTATACCATGCTCGGTTAACTTTGGTCATGTTATCTAGCAACAAAGAATTCGATTGTTTCATCAATCCTTGGACTAGTTGATCAGCCATACCTTTATTGACCTAATGAAGACTGCAATAGAAGTACTATTGCAGCAACAAATTGTCTGGAACACTATGTGTTGGACAGTGCAAAAGTAGTTTCTTGAATCTCAGCCAAGTCTCATGTTGAGGTTCACCTCTAATGTGCTTGAAATTTTAGATCTGGGTTTGAAGTTTAACCATATTCGAGGGTGAAAAAATCTCTCCAAGAAAGTATAATTCAACTCCTCCCACAAAGTGATAGAATCATTTGGCAATTCCACCAACCATCTAGTAGTTTCACCAGTTAAAGAAATGGAAATAACCTCAACCTTACGGACTCTTGCGAGATGTTATTGAACATAAATAGTCCACATATCTCCATAAAATTCCTAAGGTGCTCATGAGGATCCTAATGAGCTAGACCCCAAAAATTTCCTTTTAGTTGGAGAAATTGTAGCATTGTCCTGGGTTTATGAAACACAGCCCTACCGGCTGTGGGAGGTATCCAGATGGCTCTCATGGTTTGAAGAATATTTACATGCATGTCAATCAAATCACTAATGTCGTCGTTTTGACCATAGGTTCTATCGTTGTCACTACCATGGTCACTCATTATGTAAGACTTGCAAATCAGCCAACAGCAACACAAAACAACAATCTACTACAACTAAACAAATTTATAAACTAATTTCTTAAATGAAATTCTCAACCATGCTTACACTATTCTAGAATTACTTAGTTATTATTCATACACTGTTAATTACTCATGGTTCCCACAACCCTAGTTGTGGATTTAGCTACTCATGCTTGAGAAATCACAATTCATATTAGGGTTAATAAGATAAATTAATAACTTACAATTAGAATAGATGAACACCGAAATCTTGAATTGAAACTCAAAAGCAAATTTCATAAAATGAACTTCAAGAATTAAATTGCTAAATTGTTTGCAAAATAATTCCAAAAGCTAAGAACAATAGTCTCCAAAAAGGTCTAATCCTTAAAAACATAAATTACAACCTATATTTATAGTAGCAAAGTCATAAACCAAGTAGGAAAAGAAAATAAGGAAAATTCGGTTTTGGCAGTTTCGATCGACAGTGGCCAACGACGGACCGTGGATCAGCCAACGGTCCGTGGGTCACCTCTGTGGTTCGGCAGTTGGTAAAAATTATTGGCCTTCTCATCGACGGTTGCCACATACAGATCATAGGTCTAGTCACGATCCGTCATCCTGCACATCTGTGGTTCAAGTACTGGAACTCATCTTTCTAAATCAAACGACGACTCTTATCGATGGTCCATCACTCAAGCTATGGGGAGTCAGTTGCCTCCGTGGTTCCACACTTAGGTCAGACTTCCTTGTACCACTGACCCACGACTTCCACCTATGGCTCGTCAGTTGAGTGACGACCCGTGGGTTACCAAAATCTTGCTGTTTCAGCTCCTTTCAACGACAACTGCTTTAAGCCGATTTCCTGCAAAATAAGACCAAACACAATCATATCTTATAACAAAAATGCCTAAGACGCACATAAACTTCAAGTGAAATGCAACAAAAATACTGTAAACTCACGATACATCAGTGATCAACTAGCTATTAGAGGGAGGAGAGGAAGTGTCACACCCTACATTAGTGAAACACTATATGCACAAATTGCATTAGTACATGGAATATTCTAAGTTTGAGGGATATGCATAGAATATGAAGCATGATCATAATGGGACATAATAAAAAATATGATATACATAACCAAGCTAAACATAGTAAAAACCTTTAAAGAAAAAGCATAAGTCATGAACCTGGTCAATACATCTTAAAGTCATAGGAAAAGCTTCATAAAATATTTAAGAACAACTTAATTCATATTGTGGGATATTTGCCATTAACTGACATAAACCACGTGAGCTATAACGTGGAATCCGGTGTCTTACTCGCACACAGTAAAGAGATGTCCTTACTTGCAAAGGCAAGACCATTACTTATAGCTTAGGCGGATCTACTAGCTATGTATTTCTAAGACAAACCTACGGGGGCACGTAATTAGGAACAAAGATATTGCTACTAGAAATCCGACCTTTACTAATAGGAGAGCCTGCATCTCAATATCCTCTCGGTGCTAAGTAAAATTCCAACGAAATAGTCATAAACATATACATAACATCATATATATGGAAATGCACAATTAAGTTACTAATCCAAGCTAAAAACATTATAGAGTATCTTCTTAAACCACATGTGAGAAGAACTTTCACCATGCATGATTTCTTAATGTGAGAAAAGCTTTTCAAAATTCCATTGATGCTTATCTCAAATCAACCTAAATCATATATCATTCTTTTTTCATAGATCATGCATAACATCATGAAAACATCATTCATAGATTCATAATTCCTTTATCAATTCATGTCTTTTAGGATTCATAGTCAAAATCACGATTCAATGCATGAGTTCATGTGAAAACAATTGAAAGTCAGGTAGTTGAGTCAAAATAATCACAATAAGATCAAAATCATATAATTGAATCAACAAATTTAGAACCTATGAGGAATTAAATGAAGACCTAATCACTTTAATGAAATTGAACTTAGGGAGTTTAGGAATATCTTGTGGTTCAATGGGTGAATGAAATCCATTGATGAAACCCTACATACCTTGGTCTTGAAGCCCCGAAAAATGGAGGAATTGCAGACTTGAAAACTTGAAGAGCCCTAGAATCCCTTGGGGATTTTTGGGAACGAAAGGGAATGGGTAATTTCTTAGGAGTAAAATCAGTTACATGGTGTATTTATAGGTTAAAATGACATAGTATAGATATTAGATGCATAGGAAAAGACTTAAATAGCCTTAAGAAATGACTGGTGGATGACACCTATGATTTCAACCTATAGTCCATAAGAATTCCTACGGACCGTCGTGGTCAGTCATAGGATCAACTACTAGGGTTAAAGTCTTGGGTCATTTCTACGATTCAGTCCTATGACTCGTCATCTGGTTCACAGTCCGTAGACTGTACCCGTAGGCCTTAACTTCAATCTAAGATTTCACTAAGTTCGGGACCTTTCTATGAAACCTATTCTACGATCCATAGGAATAACTATGACCCGTCATACCCTTCCGTAGGACTGAGGTCTTAAACCAAATCTATGAACTCATTCTATGAGTGTCATCTACGGCTCGTCAAAACTCCTATAGTTCATCCTGTTAAGTCGTGGCTCAAACTTCATAAGCTAAATTTCCATAAATTTAACTTGGGGTTCTACAGTTCACTTCCTATGGCTTGTAGGACTTCCTAGGGTCCATAAATATGTACCGTAGACCACTACCTTAGAAGAATTTCTAAACTTTTTTTCATTTCTCAACCTTACAACTTCTAAGGTGTTACAATCACTGGCTAATGAGTGTATATATATATATAGATATATATATCAATTAAGCGAAGTTATCAGTTGGGGCAACTATTGTAATAATTTAGGGGGCATCACTGTAAGGTGTAATATGTTTGTAATTAATTTGTATTTATGCGGTATTTTCTTAGTTTCCCCTACTAAATATACTACCTAATATAACATAATACTTACATTATCTATATCTATCTATCTATCTATCTATCTATATCTATATCTATACTACCTTAAAAGCATGAACTCCTAACATGAATGTTAAATTACTATAATACCCCCAACTTAAAACACCCAATTTATTATATATTCTATAATTAATATTTATATTTATACACACTATATTATATTAAAAGCAAACACCTTTTCACATTGATGGGTAGTGACTTTTCCGAAAGGTTGTGACTTTTATAGAGTTTTGACTTTTTCAATGAGTTATGACATTTACGAAAGGTTGTGATTTTTCTGAAGGGTTGTGACTTATTTGAAAAGACACGATAAACATCTTTTCATACTATCCTTTGTTGTCTATAAATAGAGGGGGTTTCTCACACTTTTGAACTACGAATTTTGTAAGTTTTCTATTCTTCTACTTATAACAAGGAAGATTGTGAGAGTTGTTCGATTATGCAATTACAATATTTTTTTGTGGGTAAATTAGATAAATCAATAAAAATTGATGCAACAAGGAGAATGAAATAACTCAACTTCAAACAAGAAGAGTATCGTGATAATTAATATGCACTCATTTTCATAGCCATAAAATATACTTTTGTAGCAACTCTTACTTGACAAGAAGTTTAATGATTTTCGGTTGCACAAACTACAACTTCGTGTTCAGAATCTGAAAAGTCTCAAACTATTGGAGAAAAAGTACTTGATCAAAAACTTGTTTGAAGAATCCAAACTACATTTAATAAGTACTCTTTCGTTTTCAATTTATTTGTTGTACTTTTATTTTTATTTAGTTTAATATAGAATGTTCTTTTTTCTTGGGGGTGAGGACGCATCTTTAAGACCACAAAGTTAAAAGATATTTTTATATATTCTACATATGATCCTTAAATTAAAAGTCTTCTTTATTTTTTAAAATTTCGTATCAAATTAAAATTAGATCAATCTATATCTATCTATTTTTTTTTATCTATACTACCTTAAAAGAATAAACTAATAACTTAAATGTTAAATTATTATAATACCCCCAACTTAAAACACCAAATGTAGTATATATTCTATATTTTATATTGTATTATATTTATTTATGTGTATTATATTATATTATATTGTATTAAAGGCAGACAATTTTTCACATTGAAGGGTTGTGACATTTTCGAAGAGTTATAACTTTTCTGATGAGTTGTGACCTTTTTAAAGGGTTGTGACTATTCTATAGGGTTGCGACTTTTTCGAAGAGTTGTGACTTTTCCGAAGGGTTGCGACTTTTCCGAAGAGTTGTGACTTTTCCGATAAGTTTTGACCTTTATGAAGGGTTGTGACTTTTCTAAAGGGTTGTGACTTATTTTTGATAAGACACCACAATCAGTTTTTCATACACTATCCTTTGTTGGCTGTAAAAAGAGGGGCTTCATCAAATTTTAAACTACATTTAAAAAAAATATAAATATTATTATTATTGTTCTTAAAACACTCAATTTAGTATATCTTCTATATTTATATGATAAGAAACAATATGCACATACTAATACTACACATTTTTAACTATAAATGGAGGGGTTTTCTCACATTTTTAAACTACAGGTTTTTATGTTTTCTATTCATCTCTTCTTAAAACCTCAAGTTTGATTTACAAACGTTGATAATCTCAAAGTTCAATAAATTAGAACAATCTATAATATGAATGTTAAATTAATCTAATACTCCAGCTAAAACATCCAATTTAGTATATCTTTTATATTTTATATCAATATTTATTTATATTATATTATATTAAAAGTAAAAACACCTACAAAACAATAATAATAAAGTAATGCACTATGGGGAAGGGAGTAGAAAATTTATTTAAGAGGTGTAACTAAGAGATTTTAATAGTGACTATTTTTTTATTTAGCAATATTCATATTATTTTTAAAAATAGTGTGGTACATGATTTGATTTTCACGTGCAACGCACGTGCGTCAAAACTAGTATATATATAGATATATAGTATACTAAATATACTACTTAATACAATTGACTTATTATAGTGATAACAAATTTACTTTTCAATATATGTTTATACTAAGTAATTAAAATTATTTAATTGAAGATATACTAATTTTATGAAAAAAGAGATTAAGAAATGCAAAGACTCAATGAGCCTCTGACTTTATTAATATATAGATAAAATTCAAAACATACAAAGTTGTATTTATTCCTATTACCTATGGATTGCAACTTGTTTAGGTTACTATATTTGCATACGATTGCATTATGTCATCTTGTGGTGTAGTTTTGGACGTATCAAATTTTAGTGCCATTATCAAGAAATATGTTCCAAAATTACTTATTGGTGTTTACTTTGATTAGGTATATTTTGTTCCATTACATATTTTTTTGTCTATGAATCAGGTTGTCATGTCACAATGAGCCGCTCGACAAGCACTCACCATATAGGTGGTCAAGAAGTTGTGTGACAAGTTAATCCAATTGAAAAGGCTAACATGTTTGTTGACATGGATTATAAAATTGATTACACTAATGTTATCATGCCACCCCATGTGAATGCTCAATCCTTCAAGGTTGATGCATGAATTTACGCCATGCTCAAGGTTGAGGGTAAAATTTGTAATTCTATTGATAATGATCTACATCGGTACTTGAAAAAATTCAGTAGGGTATGTATGATGCATAAGAAGGCTAACATCCCCAAAGTCACCATTAGACTGAGGATATTAAATAATTCCCTCACAAGGGAAGCAAGAACCATCTCCACATCTTCTCACCAAACTACATCACCACATGATGAGGTGTTTCTAAAGAAGTGGTTCCCTCTGAGAAAAAAAGTTCAATTAAGATACAAGATCATTTACTTCAAATAGATTCCTAGAGAGCAACTATTTGTAGATGAGCAGAGGTTCAAGCAATATATCCAAAGGTCTCTGAATCATGGGTTTACTCAACATTATTTTTTGAAAAGTTCTCTATGAGGTTCAAAGCCTTGAATAAGTCTGTAGACAATAATGATGTTAGGGGTGTTTCATAGATAAGATTTATGTATGTTTTTCTAATTTTATGGAAAGGTTAACAAAGCAAAACCTTTCTTGGGACTCGTCAGAGAATATATAGTGGTGGTATCTCATATGGTAATCCCTTACTTACTACGACTATCTAAAAGAACCAAGAGCATAATCAGTTGATCTCTAATATGGCCAATAATATTGACCTTCTGACTAAGAGGTTTGCGGAAAGTGATTTGAGAATGGCAAAAGTACTGGTCAATTAAGTGAAGTTGTATCATAGGTAAATTATGCTCAGCATATGGTCATGAATCCCGAAGCTCCATCGATACAGTTTGAGGAAGATAACTTTTTAAAAACTCTCGAAGGTGCTATTAGCACCAAAACTACCAAGATCATAATTACTACAGCTAGTGAAGTTCACATCCGCAAGGTCAAGGTAATCAAGGGATCACGTATCAAAACCATGATAATTAGAATCTATATTTCCCTAGCTCCATGAGGGCAGACATATAGCTTGCAATAGTTGAGAGATAGTCCTTCTCATAAGCATAACAATTCTAATCTAGAGGGTATGCTTGAAAAAGTTTTACTTAACGAATAAAGGAAAAATTCTACACTTAGTATGTCTAAAATGACAAGCTCCCATAATGCATGTATCCAAAAGCTTGAATAGAATATATATAAGAGACATCTCATGAGAGAAAAATTTGCCTTAGAAGGGACAACTTACTAGAAAAACTATTCACTCAAAGATCACTGGAAGTGGGTCTTTGTCTCATGGTATGACGATTACTACAAGAAGAAACTGGTTGCTCTCTGAGGAGATAGAGAATACAAAAGATTTTGAGAAGACTATAGTTGTGAATGAGAGAATTAATATTTTGGAAGATGATCAAGAAGGTAGTAGTTCAATGGATGAGGAGAAAGTTGTAGAGACATCAAAACCTCACCACCTCTCCCTAAGCCTATTGCATGTTCACTCAAATATTGATGTAAAGAGCAATAAAGTCATAGTCAAAAAGTACATTAATGTTCTAAACAAGGTAATATTGAATATTTCATTTATGAATGATATACAAGAAATGTCGGGAATCACTAAGTGATTCAAAATTATGTTGTCTAAAAAGAAAGAAATGCAAGACAAAGAGGTAAAGGTTATTCACTAGGTTAGTTTGATTTTTTTTTGCATATAAGGTTAACAAGAAAGAAGATCTAAGAGCTTTCACGATTCCTTGCACTATTGGGCATCATGGTATTGCTAGAGCTTGTGTGATAATGGGTATTGCATTAACTTGATTCCATTGTCTATCTACAAGAAATTTTGGCTAAGCAATCTTTGGCCTACCAACATGACACTCCAAATGGTTGATAAATGATTAAAAAAAAGACACGTAGGGGTTGATGTTGTGTTGGTGAAGGTTGGAAAGTTTACTTTGTAAGCTTATTTTGTCATCCTAAATAATGCAGTTAACACTGAGATACCTATCATACTTAGGAGTCACTTCTTGGAAATAGAAAGAGCTCTTATGGACTCGGGGAACAATGAGAAAATTAAGTTTTGAGTTTGGGAGGAGAATGTGATCTTTCAAGCCAAAAGAAGTATGAAAATACCGATAGCCTTCACCACAATCATATGTCTTTTACTTAAAGTTTCATATGTGTTTATACATATGTTAATTTAGCCATAAGGTTCAGCATTTCCCCTTAACAATTTTTTGAGCTCTTCAGTGTTTTCACACCTGTTAGTGAGTCTATTCTAGCAGTGAGAGTCTACCATGAGTGTACCAACTCTGTCTATTCACAAATACACCATGTCTGACTTAGTTGAGCTCAATAGGGTGGATTTTGATGTTAATCTAGGTATGGACTGGATTCATGACTGTTATGCCTCCATCGATTGTAGAACTCGAGTAGTCAAGTTTTAGTTTTCTAATGAGCCAGTTATAGAGCTGATGAGTAGTTCAACAATGTTTAAAAGCCATTTTATTTCATACCTTAAGGTCAGAAAGTTAGTTTCTAAGAGGTGCATCTATCACTTAGTCTGAGTTAATGAATCTAGTGTTGAGATACCACCTATTCAGTCAGTTCTAGTTGTGATTGAGTTTTCAGAGGTCTTTCTAGACGTCTTCCTAGAGTTCCTCCTAAGAGAGAAATAGACTTCAAAATAGATATTCTTCCTCATAAACAATTGATTTCTATTCCATTATATAGAATGGCTCCAGCTGAGTTAAAAAAAGTTAAAAGAGTAGTTGAGAGATCTTCTTGATAAGGGTTTCATTCAATCAAGTGTCTCACTTTGGGGCGTTCTCGTATTATTCGTGAGAAAGAAATGTGGTTTCCTTAGGATGTGTAATTTGCATTAAATTGGGCTGTTAAACATTTCCCTACCCTTCCCATGTTCAATTCAGTCATCATTCGAGGATGAATTATTCTAAGGGGGAGATATTATATCACCCTAAAAATTTCTAAGCTAAGACCTAAACCATCCTTTATTTACATGTAAAGTCGTATCGGGTGATTCTTAAATTTTCTTGTATGTGTCACGGTCACTTATTTAGTGTGGAAATGAATTTGGATATGTATTAAGGTCACAAGAATCCCCTAGCACAAAGACGAGTTGAAAACTTCCTTACCGATTAGATTTGGATATAAAATTCTACTTCGGTCAGCTTAAATGATCATATATCTCAACAAATATTTAATTAGGTGGCCCATAATCTACCAAATTAAATTTTTATGAGTCTTCTTTCCAACGCCACCAAATTTACCTTAGTTCAAGTTCGGAGTAAGAAGTTACGATTGTTTTACTAGAACATATCGCACTAGGAAATTAGGCAAACTCAGCTGCTCAATTGGTGATCCACCGAATAGACTGGCAAATCACTGTGTTAGCTCGCTAAAATGTCCCGAAAACTTTAAGCGTGTTTGGGCAATCTAAAGTCCCAATGGGCGATCCACCGAGTATTTTTGGCAGTGTGGCCTCCAGAATGCCGTTTTGGCCGACGGGACTCATTAAAATGTCATTTTTAAAAATAATTTTTATGGTCCCCTTATGTTCCCATAAGGGTATTCTTGTCCTTTTACCCTCAATCAACTTCCCTAAGTTTATCTCGTGGCCTAATAACCTCCATATTCATGCCCAACCCTCAGAGAAATCAAATTTGCACATTCTAAGTTCTCTCAAAGAAAAAGCTAGGGTTCTTCAACTTCAAGCCTTTGTTCAAGATTTCAAGTCAGCCTCGTCTTTTCAGGTATGGAAGGCAATCATAGTGATGGACTTATTTTGTTCTCACGCCTAGATCTACTTTATATCAATAAAGAATAACTATATCTTGCATTGAGATTCTTGAGTTGACTGTTCATGTCTATTTTTCAACATGAACCCTATTGTTGAGTTTTAATTGAGCATTTATTGAGTTATTATTAAGAATTCTTTTCAACCAAACAATGTTCTTAAACAAATTTTTTGAGAAAGCAAAAATGAGTTTTGAGAATAGTTTTATATATGATTGAGAAAGAGTATAAGGGAACTAAGTATTCCCAAATGTATAATTTTTAAGTATTCCCAAATGTATAATTTTTACATTGAGAAAAGAGAAATTTTGATTTCAAAAAAGAGTTTATGAGTTAAGAGATATTTCAGAGCAATTACCTCTTTTAAGAGGTTATTTGAGTAATTACCTCAAAACAAAGAAACATTATGTTTTATACATTTGACCATGAGTATACTATTGAGAGTAGTATTGAGCACCATTATGGGGATGAGTTCAGACAACTCAAAATCTTCATAAACCATGTCTTCCAACATGAGTAAAGGATCATACTTATTAGATGAATCCTTATTGCTTATAGATCCACGTAGTAGAGAGGTTCTATACCACGCCACTATATAGGACAGTTCTGGCAGCATGGGCGAGATGTTGTATCATCACGTAGCTAATAGTGTTGGTTATTGGTTAGAGAATCTCCCAAATAGAGTTAAAGTGCATTTTTACTACATCACTTATTATGTTGAGTTTTTGAGATGAGTAAGTACTTGTAAAGTTTTAAGTGATTTAGTTCCTTTATTTCCTTACATTCAGTTTGAGTATATCTTTATCTATTGCAGTAATTTCTTTAAGTTCTTTCGCTTAGGCTATATTATATACCCGTACATTCAATATACTGATGTCATTCGACCTGCATCTTTTATGATGCAAATACAAGTGTTCATGATTATCAACAGGCGCTTCAATGTGATCACTTTGCACTCACGTTAGCTTTTGGGGAGCCTCCTTGCATTCCATAGGACTCTACTTTTATTTCAATTTTATTCATTTTAGGGCGTCGACCCGACATCCATGTTGAACTATAGAGGTTTCATAGATAGACAAATAGAGTGGATGAGTCTCTCAGTACTCTCTTTTCCTTTGAGATGTTTTGCAAACTATTATTATTACATTGAGTATTGTAAAAGCAATATGGGTTGAGTATTTTACAATTTTAATGATTTAATTATGTTTTAAGCCTTTAAATGCTTGAGTCAGTTTTCCGTTAAGTAGTAGTTTGCTTGGGGACCAACAATGGTTATCTAGTGCTGGCCACGCCTAGGTGTAGGCCTGGGGCGTGACATCAATCTACACGAGAAGATAAGAAATCTTAAGGAGTAACCAACCATGCGCTTAAAGGTAATCCACATATCAATGGATGGTAGTAGATTTACTTGTGGATTATGTTGGTAGATAATTTGAAATTATTAGATTTACAATTTATGGGTGCCATAAAGTTTTTATAGGATTAGTTTTTTTTAAAAGAGGACTACATAATTTAGAGTTTGTAGCTTTAGAGTTCTAGTTCCAATATTTCTCTCTTTAGTTTTCAATTCTTATGAAGAATGAAGAACACCATTATTTCTTTCAAGTTTTATATAACGCCCTGTTTCCATCGTTATAGAAAAGCCAGTAGGGAAAAATTTTGGGCCGAATTTTTTTTTTTGGTAGTAACTTTAGAATTCCTAGCCTAGTCCAATTTTGGATGAAATTGGAGTCAGTGAGTTCTAGGAAGATCTGGTAGCGAATGAGAGACCTGACAATGAATTTGATTATATGAGTGGATAACTAAGACGCTAAGGAACCTATACGACTTTACGAAATCAAATTCGGGCGAGTAGAACTCTCGAAACTAATCTTAGCGTGAACAGGTAGTTTCTGAGTGTCATGGGATGCAGGTGTGTTGTTAAATGGTGGCTTGGAACTCAAATTCCAAGGTTCTATCTCCGTGTAAGCTGTTAGGGTGGGATTATTCCTGCTAGGGCGGGGCCGCTGTGGTGGGATGAGGCCCGCCGTAGTGACTCAGTCGCGATTTAAGTCGGAATTAAACTCCAAAATCATTATTTTCTGCAAGTTACGTTCTTGAGAGCTAGAAGACGAGCCCAAGTGTTTTCTTGACAGTTTTTCACCATTCTTGAAGTGAAAGGTAATATTTTTACTCCACGAATCCGTCTTTCGATCCGTAGAATGTAACTTCATGGGTAATTATTGTTGGGGGGAGGGTTTTGGAATGTTTTGGATGGTGGGAAAAACCCTAGCTGCACCTTAGGATCATAATTTATGTCTAGGGTTATTGGGTTCGTCATAATACAGGTAATTAGACCTTAATTATTAATCCCCGTTATGAATTATTTGTTTGTAGACCTAGAACAAGCAGAAATGATCCGAAAAGGGAAGAATCAAGTTTCTTAGGAGGATTCAAGCTTGTTTTTGAGGTAGGTGATAGTTGTGATTTCATGTTTGTGTGATTTATATTAATAATTGCTTCATTATAATGCATGTATGTATGCGAATGCTGCACTATTGATCACACTAATCGTAAATAAGTATGAATGAACGATCGCATGCCATGAATCAACATTTGACTGTATGATTATAAGAATGTACATTGTGATTGTGATTGTGGCTTGTTGAATGGAACGGGTGTCATGTTCTGACACACTAACTAGGATCGGATGTCACGTACGGACATACATATTGGAACGGGTGTCATGATCCGACACACTAACTTGGAACGGGTGTCACGATCTGGCACACTAACAGTTTGGGTATGAGTTCCATAAGAGGACCATTGATTTGTCATATATGTGTATCATTGAGAATGTGGAATTGTACATTGATCCTGAAATGAGGACTGATATTATATATATTTGGTATATGCATGTTTTATTATGTTGCGATTACTTGTATATGTTTCACTTATTGGAATAGTCGCGGGATCCTACCAGTACACTGTGGTTGTGTACTGATACTGCACTTGCTCTTTCTTTGTTGAGTACAAGAGATCTTCAGGAGGCTACAAATAGCCTCATCTAGGAGATCAATGATCAAATCGAATTCAAGGGTGAGCCAGTTCTTCCAGGCTGCCATAAGTTCTCGTTAAATTTAGTCCATTTCTATCCGGACTTAGACTAGTACTTTAGATTTTCTTATGTTTAGTTTGAGGTTGCACCCATTTTCTTAGACTTGTCGTTAGTAGATGTTTTGGTACATTGACTTTCAGGTTCTAGGCATTATTTCCGCAATTGTTTTGTTAGACTTTCAGAGTTTATGGGAACTCCCTAGTTTTCCTTTAGACATTTAAACCTGCTTTTGTATCTTTACATGTTTTAGTTTTCATTAATTTTTTTAGTTGGGTTGTAGTAACGGTTCTCCCATCGGAGGGCACATGATGGTCTGGGTCGTGACAAAGTTTGTATCAGAGCCTTAGGTTCGTTGATCTCGATGTACCAAAATGAGTCTAGTAGAGTCTTACCGAACAGTACGGAGACGTCTGTACTTTTCTTCGAGAGGCTATAGGACTTTAGGAAATCTCTCTGTTTTCTCTTGTCTCTTTTCGTGCTATAACTTGATTCCAATTGGTATCTGGTGATCCAAATTGGTATCTAATCTCCTTCACTCTTCTATCCGCAGATGGTTAACACTAGGTTCAACGATGTCAGGCCTGCAACTCTCGTCAACAAGCTAGCTGAGGAATCCACAGCGAGAGGTCGCAGTCGAGGCAGGGGTAGAGGGCGAGCAAGGGGCAGGGGCAGAGAAAGAGTAGCACCCGCTAGGGGTGGAGCGCCGGTTGAGAATGCTCCCAGAAAGGAGAAACCTCCTGTGCATCAAGAAGAGATAGAGGAGAATATTGAGGTTGAGAATGATGAGGATGTTGGACAAGAGGAAGAGATGCAGGCTGAGACAACATATATTCCTCCCTTGGACCCAATATTAGCTCAATAGATTATGCCGTTCATGAAAGGATTGGTTGGTCCTGGAGTTCTTCCCATAGTTCAAGCAACTCAAACTCCTGCCAACCCCCTTATTTGTAACACCCCGTAGTCTAGTAGACCATCTAGGACTAAGTTTGAGGGCTACAAGTCAAGGCCAAGAGTGCATGAGCCAAGGCAAAGGGGCAAGGGCCAAGGCAAGAGCCAAGGCTGCCCCATGCTTGCCATGCCACTGCCCATGTCCACGAGATCCTTCACGGCTCGTGGTGGCCACCACAGATCGTGGTGCCACCCTTGGTGGTTAGGTAATCTGCCCCTCAAGGCTTCCCAAGTTGGCCTCTTTCACACGAGCCACTTCACGGCTCGTGAAGGCCTAGACGACTCGAGGAGGTGGTCGAGGATATGCCTTTAACTTGTGGAGGCCAAAACCTCATGGCATGGACATTGGTACATTACCACGATGAGGGCTACAACCAGTGGTGAGGACCATGGCTCGTGGTCCCTTTCGTGAAGCCTGGCACTAGGCTGCCAAATAAGGGTCATTTTAGGAAATTCCCTTTTTAGTTAGTATTAATTGGGGTCATTTTTTATAGACTTTATACACCTATATAAAGTATTTTAAGCCTTTAACCACCCCAAATAAGTCATTAATTCCAAAACCCCAAAAGATCCCAAAGTTCATCTTCTGAAAAATCCTTTCTTTAGAAAACTCCAAGAAGAAGAAGAAGAAGAGAACCAAGCTAGGTCAAATCCCCCGTTGTTACAAGCTTTGTGAGGGCTTTATAATTAAGGTATGATATCTTATTCATCCATGGATTCTTCCATCCATGGAGCCCCCTAGATTTCCCCCAATTGTGAAGATGAACCCCAATTCTAGCTAGGGTTTCTTCCTATATTGTGGGTAGTATTGAGTATGAATCCAATTGAGTGGGTATTAGTTATTTATGATTGATTTGGTATTGAATCATGCTATTATGATTAATTTACATGTTTTTCCATGGTTAACCCTAGTCTAATTGATGAAATTGTAGTAATGTGGTTTATGCCTTGTGAAGGGAAATTGAGGATTTATAGATGAACTTCTAGAATTGATGTTATGAGTAGTAATCACTCAAGAATAGAAACATGTAGACATAAATTGAACTAGATTATAGTATATGTGAGGGATCATGTCTAGTAAAGCTTGAAGTTGAACCTTTATGATGATATATGACTAGAATCACTTGATAATGAAGAATATGATTAGAAAGCCTTCAAATATAGGTATGAATGAAGATTATAAGAAGTAAAACTTTAAGAGTATGGCTTGTAATGAGGCATGTTGATTCCTAGGGCTTTGAGAGTAAAGTTAATATGTTGAATTGTATATGCTTACGGAACACTTTGAGAGTAAAGTGTCTATGATCATGATCATGACATGTAATTGTGTTGTTGAAAGGTTATTCTCACACACCTATGTAAGAATATGATATGATGTGAAAGGTTTTCTCACATAGAATGATTCTAGGTTGAAAGGCTTGCTCACTTAAAATGAATCAAAGCATGTTCAGTTATGTTAGCTTGAGGTTGTGATATGAAACTCCCTTCATGTATAGCTTGACTTGGTAAGACAAGACCATCTCATGGTAGCTTAGGATTGAGAAACCATACTATCCTAAGGGTAGCTTGCATTAGCATCATAGAATGCTTGCATGGTAGCATGACTTTGTTAGGCCAAGACCATTTCATGGTAGCTTAGGATTGAGAAACCATACTCTCCTAAGGGTAGCTTGAACTAGCATCATAGAATGCTTGCATGGTAGCATGACTTAGTTGATCTAAGACCATTTCATGGTAACTAGGATGTAACACTTGTACCTTTCCTAGAACAGCTTGGACTTGCATGATTAGTATGTTTTCCCATGGTAGCTTGGTCAAACCCAATATGGTGACTTTCCTTGTATAGCTTGGACTTGCATGTTAGTATGCTATTCCTTGGTAGATTGGTCTAGCCCAATAGGGTGGTATTCTTTGGTAGTATAGAATGATAAATAGTAATAATTGATGT
>JAJOOR010039290.1:0-17668 GCA_036250505.1 Solanum acaule | reverse complement strand
GGGGGGGGGGTTATAAAAAATGGCATGAATGAGCCTTTTCTTTAACAATAATGACATAGATGAGTCAAACTTTTAACGGACGGCATAAATGAACCTTTTCTAAAAGTTTAATGGCGTATTTGACCTTAAAATTCCCCTTAAATATAACATAGTTGATCTTAGCTTGCTTTAAATTAAGATGTATGTTATGCGATAAAAAAATTACATGGCCTAAATTAGGGATGAATCACACCTGAGCCTAACTCAACCCAAAAGTTAGTTCACGAGGAGATGATTGCTCAAGTCCATAGAAACAAACCGACAATTTATTCCCCAACCAATATTAAACTTTTAACTCACCCTAACAATCATCTCCTCGTGATAGAGAACGTAAAGTTTTTAGTAGTATGAGATTACAAGTATGGATATATAGAGAACGTAAAGTTTTTAGTAGTATAAGATTTTCATACAAATATGGTAATATTCTTGATTAGCAATCAATGGATTTGGAGACTGGGAGAAGTTGAAGCAACCTACCAAATCAATGTGTTTTTTTTTTTAATCTTAAACTATAATATGATCTAGTAAATAGGATGGGGATCATATTTTTCCTAAATAAAATCCAATTAAACTGCATTAAGTTTATCACAAATATTTTTTTTTCTTTTCTTTCCTACAAATCATTGTTATTGACTTATTTCGTGTATAATAATTAAAATAATATAGTAATGTATATCTTAATTGAACTTAACCGTTGGAGAAGGAGTCGTTTTCTTTTTTGCTTTGGGAATCCAAGTAGGAGAAGGAATCCGAATTTAATTAGAATTAGGTCTTTCGATAATAAAATATTCCCCTTTCATATCTCAATTAAAAATGATTTCGTAACTTCTTCTTTTTTTTCATTATAAATAAAGAACCACTTAAGCATAATCCATACTAATCAAAATATTTGCGCGTGGCCGTGTGCATAAGATTAAAACTGATCCATTCAATTCATGATTAATACAAAGTAAATAACGATAATTTTCGGTTATTTTCTGCAACAATTCTTCCTAATTTCACCTTTCAATTCATTCAAAAGATTAATATATTCCCCATTATGTGAACTTTTTTAGGTTTGATTAACTTTAAATAATGTTTGTTTGAGAATTTAATTCTTGATGTTGATCTTGATTACTTGTAAGATACGCTGTGATAAGAGAAATAACATTATGTTCTTCAAATCGATACAATTTGAAATCTTAGTGCTCTTGAAACAAATTAACCAAATCAATGTGTTTTTTTTATATTTTAAACTATAATATGATTTAGTAAATATGGATGTTTTTCCAAAATAAAATCCAATTAAACTGCATTAAGTTTATTACAAATTCCTTTCTTCTTCTTTTTTTCTCTTTTTCACCTACAAATCATTGTTATTTCGTGTATATTAATTAATATAGTAATGTGTATTCTAATTGAACTTCAACAGTTGGAGAAGGAGTCGTTTTCTTTTTTCCGTTGGGAATCCAAGTAGGAGAAGGAATCCGAATTAAATTATAATTAGGTTAATTTCAGTTAATTCTGCAACAATTCTTCCTAATTTCACCTATCAACTCATTCAAAAGATTAATATTCCCATCAAGCAGAAACCAAAAGGTAAACTGAACAACAGCAAACAAATATATATGCATAGAAAGTATTTATTTTTTGAAGTCAAATTCAAATAATTATCATATATTTTAATCAAAGCTAAATATTATATTTACTCCATAATACTTTTTTTTACTTGAATTACAACTTTATCCTTTTAAGTACTAAACGAAACTAAAAATATTTAAATTGATTATTAATTAGGTTTGCATTTGACATATTTATACTTATTTTTATCATTTATATCCTAAAGTTCCAAGTATGCGATTCATATGTTTTTCCTTTATTTTTATCATTAATATCCTAAAGTTCCAAATATTTCCATGCATTTGTAATTAAATTCATCATACAAAAAATTATTTTTTCAATTTCTTAGTCACCAATTAATAAACAAGTAATGCTTATTTTTGGTGTGTGCAATAATATTCCAAGCCTCGTGTCCTTAAGCAAATGAAATTGTATTAATGTCCATAAAATATGACAACTGATGCTAACTGAGCCCCAAAAAATAATTCACGATGAGGAAAAGATTTAGGACACCACTCTCAGAATGTCTGTTTTGGACGAGGTTGACATTTTTTTTTTTCGGAAGTATTTTGATCTATCCTATCTACCCTGGAGCTCCGTCAAAGTCTAGAACAAAAATGGGACAAATTTACTAATGACAAAGGTATGAATAACGTTAAAAAATGGAAAACCACAAAAATTTTAGTCTTCAAACAGTAGTATTTAATAAACAAATACATGATATAAATTTATATTGTATAAGCTTGCTAATCTTTAATTTGATTTATTCGAAAAAATAAAATTTCACCCATTTACCTGTTGTTTTGTTCAAGGCAATTTGTAAACTGTGCTAGTTGTCAAATCACCAAAATCCCAAAGTTATTTTCAAAAGATTTTACTTAATTGTGGAACCACGATTTTCATTTAAAGAATCAACACATAAAAAAGTAAATATACAAATAAATTTAATTAAATTAAATGCCGGATTCAACAGAATGGTAATTAAATATATACATTAAATTTTTCTTTACGACACATCTTAGGCCAAAGGTGGCTACGCCAGCTCGTTCCTATCTTCTTATTGTGATTCAGTATAATTACTTAAAGATATAAATATGTATAACAACATATATTTTTAATAAAGATTAATTGTGTTTGTTATTTTCCTATAACAATATATAATTAATATAATCTAATAATATATTAATTCTGGTCATGATCATTTAGCAATATGGATATCAATAAGTATATTGGGATGATTTTTCCTTCTAGTGTATTAGATTGTTATATTTCCCTAAGGTATCTTAATTACTAGACTTATTCAGTGTCTAAAAGTCTTTTCCTTTTTATATCCATTGCCTAATGAAGGAGTTTGTGTGAAAAATAAAGATGATTTTTTGGAAGTACAAAAAATATCTTAGATATTTAGTAGAACTTTTTAAAATTTTGTAATGTAAATATCTTTGATATTTATACTTAAGAAAAATCTAGATGTTATAGATAATTAGATATTTATAGTAAAATATAGAAATATCTAGATTTTTGTTACATAGTTAGAAGATAAGAATATCTGGATATTTCTTGTTGATGTATCTAGAATAGTTTCTAGAATCATCCCTATACAAGTATAAATAGGGGTGACATTAGGCATTTGTAATTAACCTAAGAACAACCCAATTCAAGAGTCTTCTTCCAGAAACAAGTTCTCTATTCTAGCTTACTGTTAGATCTTTCAATCTTAGTCAACGATCTAGCAGAAGGATTCTCCGATTATACTTTTCTTCTGCTATTCTCTATAATTTGCTTATTTTCCCATTGGTGCTAGCTATTCCATAAAAAGAAACTTGTTTGTTAACAAGAAAATCAAAATAATAAACTAGTGCATGCTTGCTTTGTTTAGAGAATACAACAGATTCATTAATCGAAATTAACCAGTGCTATTAATAATCTTATACCCTCTTAATTTGTCCTATTTCACAAAGTTTTAATTAGATAATTATATTCTGATCCATTTACTTAAAACGAAGAAAGATAGCAATTTGTTTGTTTTAAGGATTTAGATCAAGCTGGTTGTGATTTTTCTTTAAACATGATAAGAAATAGCTGTGCTTTTTATTTGATGGTACATAATTGTAATCTTAGTGGGAATGTGCATGTGACAGTAAGGCCTAAGTAAAAACATTCAAATGTCCAAAAGGTGACATTAATTCATGCTATAATTAGAGCTGTCAATATGGACTGATCTACCTCGTGAAAAAATGATAAAGTTGATTTTTGGAATATCATAGATTTGTCTAATGTAGTATCTAAAACAATTATCTTAAAGAAATATCTAGATATTCTATAGAAGTTGCCTTGAAGAAATCTCTAGATATTCTATAGAAATTGCTAAAAATAAGTTCACTAGAACTTTCTTGTAGATATTCTAGAGTAGATATTTTTGTAGTAAATAATAGAATAGTCAAGAGTTTGTAATATCATCCCGACACAAGTATAGATAGAGGTGACCATTGTCATTTGTATACAACCCTAAAACAACCTAAGAACAACCCAAATAAAATAATCTTCTACCATAAACAAATCTCCCTTCTAGCTCCCTCTTATTTAGTTGAGTCTTTCGATCTTAGTTCCCCGATTATACTTTTCTTCTGTTATTCTCTACACAGTATCAGAGCCATAGCCATAGGTTGACTTGTGGGTTTTTATTTCAATATCGGTTTGATGGTAGATTCAATTGGTTTTTGAAATTTGACGGGCCAAATCGGGCTAGCCTATTTTTTGTATGGGCCAGAAAATGATCGGCCCATCCCACAAGTACGTAGGCTATGGGCTTTGTCGGGCCAGCCCTCTCTTCTTAAGAGTATGTTTTTTATAATTTTTTAAATTAAATTGTAATTTAAAAATATTATCATAGATATCAATAAGAAAATATTAGACGGTGTTGGTGTTACTACTTGTTAGTCAAACAGATAAATAAAATTATCTTTATAATATTTATTAAGTTTGATTTCAAGTAAAAACATAAATAACTAAATAGAAATATTAACCTAATTTTT
Source organism: Solanum acaule (assembly GCA_036250505.1). Lineage (NCBI taxonomy): Eukaryota > Viridiplantae > Streptophyta > Magnoliopsida > Solanales > Solanaceae > Solanum > Solanum acaule. Next base: position 12,995 of record JAJOOR010039290.1, on the reverse strand, counting down.
TCCATTGGTCATAATAAAACTCAAAAAATTATGACAATATTTCATAGGCTATGGCCTATGTAGTGATTCCCTAGAAATTTTAGGAAATTCTTATTTTATGTAGTACATATTTTATAAACATAATTTGTATTTAAATTGTAATATTTCAAACTTTAAACAAATTTTGAGTTAAGACTCTTGTCATTTTTAATACTCTATTTTATTTTTATATTTTGATTATTTTTTATTTGGCCCACGGGCCGGCCCTATCCATATTTCTCAAGCTCAACAAATCAGCAGGCTTATTTAGGCTAAGCTAAAAAATTCTTTTCTTAAGTAAACTCTAAAAATCGTAGCTCAACCCTATCAAATCACGAGTTAGGTCAGGCTGGCCCAACGGGCCTAGCCCATATTAACGGCTCTAGTTATAATGATCTAAATGTATTTTTGTCCTAATATAAACATGAAACAACACAAGAAAGAAAGAAAAACTTAACAACTTGTGGAAGATCCACTTAACTTTCAACATTGTTTTAATACACAAAATACCATTAAAACATAATTAGAGTTCGTCAAGTATCAACACTTGCAAACTGATTAGATAATAATAACAAAAAACTTTTAAAAAAATGATTAGTAGACGACGACGACAATAACAACAAACTAAATCAGTGTCCCTTTGATTGCCGCACTATTTCATTTCAAGATATATAACTTTCAATTTTTTTTAGGAAGTTACGTATATTCAACTCTTTGCGAATGCTGCAGTAAACATATGTCAATCCATATCTTGTTGCCTAATAAACAAAACAAGAAATTAAAAGTTAAACATATGTCAATTCCAATTTTAAAATAATTAAGAAAGGAAATTTGAATTGTATATCAATTCACCTCCAAAGCCTCAATTTCCTTCGGATCACAAATAGCTTTCCCCGTAACTAAAATTCTCGGAAAATCAGGGGCATATGTGTTCAAAAGTGGTTTCCATTATAAACAAAAAATGGTTTCAGTCATATTATTAAACAAAAAAAAAAGTTCATAAACAAAGCACTAAATTATTAGGAAAAGCCAAAAATAAATCTTCTACCTCACATTTCTAACTATTGTATCCTGCAAATCAGAAGGAACAAATTTGTCATACTGAATCATAATCAAATCAAGTGCAGGAAGCTTTCAACTTTGTTTCATATCGCTAGTTTCTTTCCTCATTTTCTACATGTTATTTTAAACTTTTTTGGACTTTACAATAAGATTTAAACTCCAAAGACCTAAAGTCGAGTGGATTACATCCTAACATTAAAAAAATATTTAATTAATATGTCAATAAAGTAAAGAAAATTATGAAATAAATCATTTGTTTTAATAAAATCAATCCAGTAGTAAAATATGTCAATCAAAAAATATATGTCTCACCAATCACATCCAACAATTTTGGCAAAGGGTGTGAACGTGATCGATATTGGAGGTGATATCGGATCAATATTCACTACGGCTGTTTTCTCAATTTCTCTTAATATCAGACAATTTACTAAAAAGGCTTTTTTTGCTGATTTTGCAACAACTCTTCCCATTCAAATGAGAAAGGCAAGCAATAAGAAATATACGGAGAAAAATCTATTCATACGACCCCATTGCGAAGTTAACCATCGAGCCCTAAGTATATCTCTGTCACCCGAACAACACACTGTAGTAGAGAAACAACTATTTTTATATAGTGCTCTGTAGTTACGAAGCCAATGTGTTGCTTCATTCTCAAGAAACCCCCATCAACTTGAGTGTCTCTTATTATTTTTGGTCCTTTTTTAAACACATACGTGTAGACCTCAATATCCACACACAAAAAACTACTAATAGAAGTAAATAGTGACAATCTGCAGGCAACTAAAAATATCAAAAGCAACTCCACCTTCAAATGCTACATTTGTCATATGCATGAGTTCCACATTTTAGTTCACTCTATGCAAAGAGTAGCTAGTAGCGAAACTATGATTATTTCCATAAACATAATCATTTTCTTTTTGTTTGTGGTTATGGCAGTGGAAAAGCTTAGGATTGTCTGCAATAGTATTATGCAGGAGAAACAACAATTTGTTTGACAGCAATACCATGCACGTATATATTTTTTAATTCATTAAATACACAATTATTAAGAGTTTCATTATTTTAAAGTTTTTGTCTCTTTTAAAATTCAATAATTTTTTTTTCTTACAATTCATGGCCTACAATTTTTCCCTGTAAGGTCTCTTAATACTATATAATAAGTGATTTGACCAAAATTGTTACCCAAACTTTTCAAGTTATTTTAAAGTTTATGTCTTTTACTGGTCTTTAACCATGCTCTGATACCATTGTTAGATTTTTCATAATAGGAATGAGATTTATGTAACTGTTATTGACAGATCAACGAAATCCTTTTTTTTTAAAGAATTGCTCCAAGCCAAACTCGAATCTCAATGAAATCTGTTTGTTAGCATGTGTTTAGAGTATTCAAGTTTTCTCTGCCTTCTTTCTTCTTTTTAAAGACCGTAAAGTCTCTTTAAAAATAAAGGTTTGTGTATGTTGGAGTAGTTACTAAGTAACTGTTTCCACCTTTTTTAAATTAATACTTATCTTTTTTTTTCTGATAACAACTTTAGATCGGGTCGGTTGATCCACGATCCAAAACTTACAATAATTTTATACCCTCTTTGTTCTATTTCACAAAGTTTTAATTAGATAATTATATTCTGCTCCCTTTACATAATAGCAATTTACTTGCTTTAAGGATTTTGATCAAGCTGGTTGTTGCTTTTCTTTAAACTAGGTAAGAAATAATTTTGCTTTTTATTTGATAGCACGTAATTAGAGATAACATTGGATAATAATTTGTAATTTTAGTAGAAATGTGCATGTGACAATACCTCTAATGGTAAATCATTCAATTGTTCAAAATATGACATTAATTCAAGTTATAATGATCTAAAGATAATTATGGCCTAAAACATATACACAAACATGAAACAACATAAGAAAGAAAGAAAAAATTAACAACTTGTGAAAGATCCACTGAACTTTCAACATTGTTTTAATAAATAAAATACCATCAAAATATAATTAGAGTTCACCAAGTACCAACCCTTGCAAACTGATTAGATAATAGCAACAAAAAACTTCCAAAAAACTTATCAGTAGACAATGACAACAACAACAAATTAAATCAGTGCCCCTTTGATTATCGTACTATTTCGTTGCAAGATATAACTTTTAAATTTTTTCTAGAAAGTTACGGATATTTTGCTATTTGCGAATGTTGCAGTCGACATATGTCAATTCATATCCTATTTCCTAATAAACAAAACAATAAATTAAAAGTTAAACATGTATTAATTCCAGTTTTAAAAAATTGAGAAAGAAAATTTGAATTATATATCAATTCGCCTCTAAAGCCTCAATTTCCTCCGAATCAACAATAGTTTTCCCAATAACTAAAATTTTTGAAAATATCGTGGTATGCGTGTCCAAAAATGATTCTCACTATAAACAAAAAATTATTTCAGTCACATTATTAAAAAAAAAGAATAACGTAAACAAAGTACTAAATTGTTGAGAAAAACCAAAAATAAAAGCTCACCTTTCTAGCTATTGTATCCTGAAAATTAGAAGGAACAAATTTTTCATAGTGAATCATAATCAAATAAAATGCAGGAAGTTTCTAACTTTCTCTTATATTGCTAATATTTTCCCTCACTTCATACATGTTGAATTGAACTTCTTTGAATTTTACAGTAAGATTTAAAGTCCACATGTTCAAAGTCGAGTGGATTACATCCTAACATTAAAAAATATTTAATTAAAAGTATCAATAAAGTAAAGAAAATTATGAAATAAATCACTTGTATTAATAAAATCACGCCACTACTAAAATTTGTTAATCTAAAAATATATACATCACCCATCACCTCCAACAGGGTGAATGTGATATTGAAGATGATATCGAATTAACATTCTCGGTGGCTATTTTCTCAATTTCTCCTAATATCAGACAATTAATGAAAGACGATTTTTCTACCGATTTTCTCCTGTCCAAGAGATAAAGGCAAGCAATATGGGATATACGAAAAAAAAATCTATCCATATTTCCCAATTGTGAAGTTGACCATCGAGTCCTAAGTGTAATCTTCATTACCCAAACAACAGATTGCAGTAGAAAAGCAATTATTTTTATATAGTGTTCAATAGTTACGAAGCAAATGTATTGTTTCATTTCCCAATCAACTTGAGTGTTCCTTATCATATTTGGTCTTTTTTTGTACACATATGTCCAGACCTCAATATTCACACACACAGAACTATTCATAGAAGTAACTAGTGATAATCCACAGGCAGCTAATCGTGTGGTTCCTAAAAAAACTACCATAAGTAACTCCACCTTCAAATGGTACATTTGCCATATGCATTGAGTTCCACAATTTTGTTCTTTCCATGGCGAATTTGGGTATAAAGAGTAGCTAGTAGCGAAACTATGATAACTCTCATAACCATGAAAGCTAAAAAAGCATAATCATTTTCTTTTTGTTTGTGGTCATTGTAGTAGAACAGCTTAGGTTTGTCTGCAATAGTATGTAGGAGAAACGCTAATTTGTTTAACAGCAATAGCATGCACGTATGTATATATTTAAACTCATTATTGTTGGAAATAATAATTCAAACTTGGAGTAGGAAACCTAAGTTGATTATGATTTGTTATTTATGGTATTTACTTATTTATGTTTTATTAAAATTTGTTAATCAAAGTTATTCCTAGCCCTAGTTTAATTTATTTTTTATTTTTATAAATAGGGATGTTACTGATTATTTTTGATATACAGAAAATATAAAATACACATAAATATGCAGAGACATATAGAACTTTTGAGTTTATAAATAAAATATTTTCCTTCAAATGGTATCAGAGCTAGTAATTTTCACTACCAAATAACATATATGACATCAAATATGTTTCCACTAATTTCTTCTCTTATGTTCAAAGGAGAGAATTATTAATTATGGGGTTGAAGATGTTGACACCCAATTTTGGCGTAATATTTTCAAAATTCGTAACTTTTAAGATTTTTTATAATTTTAAATAAATTTATTGATAACTATCCTTATTTATCAAAATTTAAGATTTTTTATCAATTAATTTTAAAATTGCATTTTTTACATGTCATTAGTTACGTTCATTATATTTTTTTATATATATTTTCATTTTATTTGTTACATTCGTTAATATTCATTTTAATATTTTGCACAACCTAGAAATTTATTCAAATATAGATAATTTTTCATACACAGATATTTTGTTGATCGATAATTTTGATCCACAATTTTAAAATAATGATATTATAGTTTCTAACTCTCTATATAAAGAATAGTTTGTCTATTAGGTCAATGGGGGTGAATTAATTTTTAGGAAGGAAGAATTCTAAATGTGTAAGAACCCTAATTTTTTCCTCTTCCATTTTTTCTCCCTTAGCCTCCACCACCCCAAGACCCTTTACTTCTCGCTGCTACAGTGAACAAACCACCAGCCACCGCTACCCTCTCTTCTCCAGCGACCCACAATACAACAACCACTCCAATAACCACCTGAAACCATCAAACTCACCTACGAAAAGACCCAAAACCCCTCACACTCTTCTCGGCTTCTCCGATAAACCAACAGCTCAAGCTCATACGAGCACAAAAGCTCCATCCATGGCTCCGGCGAAAATGCAAAACCCACGCGAGCGCCTAACTCACACGACCAAACAAACTCCACCAGCTCATTTCTGGAGATCGAAACAGACCCTTCCCCCTTCACCATTTCTCTTATACTTTTGCAGGTCACTGGCAGTCCCGAGTTCCGGCGAACATCAAGCCACAACCAGCGAACCACCAAGACCCAACAACTCCGAGCGGACGCCAGATCCAACCAGCTCCAACGAACGACAACACGAATTCCAAAACTCGACTAGTAACACAAATCTCTCTTCTCCTTATTTCTATTTTATGCCATTATATTGGTATTATTGTTGTTCACCGATCTTCTGGGTGTGTTTGTCTCTGTTACGGTGACTCTTCTGTTTAATTAATTATTTATTGTTATGGTTTTAAATATTATTATTACCTTCTTTTATTCTTTGTTTGTTATAATTTTTTATTAATAATTTGCAATGGGTTGGTAATTGATAGTTTTATTTGGATTAATTTTATTTTAAATGTTGATTAGTACAATTGTTGTTTTGCTATTAACTTTAACTGTTATTGTTATTTTTGCATTTTAACTTTTGAATATGTTATTTCCGTGAAGTTTATTTAGTTTTACTTATTGTTGCCATTTCTAAGTTGACGTTTTTAATCTTACTATTATTATGTGTTTTATTTATTTACCTATTGTTGTTTTATAATTGTTCATATCTGGCTGCTTTTATTTTTAATTTATAGAAATTGATTGTATGCATTTCTAGTAAATCGTGTTACCCTTTTAATCCTTTTGTTATTATTGTTGTCATATTGTTGTTGATTTTTTTTTATGCTTTCTAAAATGTTGTCAGTTCCATTGATATTATTTTAAAATTCAGTCATGTTGTTATACTTGGTTATTATTATTGTTTTGTTGTTGTTATCATTTAGTTATTTACCAATTATTTTATTTCATTATTGTTAAGTTCATATAATTATGTTTATAAACAAGTTAAAATGGCCAATGAAGAAATCTCTCCGTCGGTTTTGGAGGCCTTCCCATTTTAAAAGACGGAAATTTAGTTTAGGTTTATATATTCTATTTGTTAAAATTGACCAATGAAAAAAACCTCTCCGTCGGTTTTGGAGGCCTCCACATTATAAAAGACGGAAATTTAGTTTAAGTTTATATTTTTTGTAAGTTAAAATGGCCGATAAAGAAATTACCGTTGATTTCCAAGGTCTTCCATGTTAGTAAGACGGATTTTTATTTTAAGTTATTTATTTTATTTATTTTTATTTTTATTTATTTACTATTAACACTTTTACTAAGTGTGTTTACAGGTACCCCGGAGATGCTTTCCGTTGAAGCTATTCGAACTAGGTTCGAATTATACTCTTATTCATTATTGTATATTATTGACGATAGGCAAATTTAGGCTGATTCTTATATTATTGTTTTATCATATTACTTGTGTATATTGCATGTTTATTATACTGGTACAATATTTTATCCTACTCCTTAATTTGAAAAAAATGAATTCAATCGGGATCCACATTTGTGGATTTCGAAGGATGCCTAACCCCTTCCCTTCGAAATAACTTGAACCCCTTACTTAGAATCTAATGGTTTCGTAGATCACTTAATGGTTTCCTAGTTTTCCTAAAATTAGGTGGCGACTCCTTTAAAATTCTTATTTTCTTAAAATTCTTTTAAAATTGAATCAATTGATTACTTTTTGAGTCACCGCGACGTTTCGCCCTATTCGAATAGAGTAGGGATGTAAACAGAAGACATATTTACAATATGTGGATCTATAAGATATTGTTGAAGAAGATGGTGAACCATCACCACTACCTGCCTATTCAACTTTGGCTCAAATCAAAAATCATAATGAAGAAAAAATTGAAAAGTTCAAAGCAATGAATAGTTTATATTCCTTAATATCTGAAGAAATTTTCACAACAATCATGACGTGTGAAACTCCAATGGAAATATGAAATTTTAAGTTTGAAAAGAAAAAAAGACGAAAAAAGGAAAAAAAGATGAGCTAGCCTGCCCTAGCCCTCAACCCATTTAGGGTTGGGTTGGGTTGAACATTTTCAGGCCCTCCAAATGAAGGGGTCAGTCTGCCCTAGCCCATCAAATTCATTGACCTGCGAGGCTTTGACTGGGTGGGGCTGGGCTGACCCTTTTTGACAGCTCTATATAAAATTGAGCTAAATTTTGTACTCCCTCCATTTCAATTTATGTAATGTTTATTTGACTTAACATGAAGTTTAAAAAAAAAAAACACTTCTAAATTTGTGGTCTAAAACAAACCATAGATGTTCATATGACTATAAATAATCTTACTAAGAATAAAATAAATATTTTAAAGCCAAAATGTTATTAAATATACTAATACATAATTCTTTTGAATTTGACTAAAAAGAAAAATATGTCACATAAACTAAAGTAAAAATAATACAAATTTTCATTGTGTTAATAGCTAATTACATTATATCCCTACTCTTTTTCAAATTACAAAAATTTCTTAAAATTAAAGAATATCATATGCATCAGTTGTGATACATTGTTATTCAGGAAACCTGCAAACACATAGCTCACGAATGAATCTGAGAGGGGAGGGGTTTATTCGAGAGGGAATAAGAATGTATTCGAGAGGGAAGAGATGTATCAGAAAGAGGAGAGATGTATTCAAGAGAAAATAAGATGTATTAGAGAGAGATTTTTGTAATTTTTTTATATGGTAGAAAATTTTAGAAACTATAATAAAATAAGATGTGCATTTAGATATTTTTTCTAAATTAAAATTGAAAATATAATTAATTATATTTGGCTCGTGAATGGGCTTTCAATTATCTAGTCTATCTATTATATAGAAGAGCCATGAGAAGAACGACCAATGTCAATTTTAATAATTTTTACAGCAAAATAATAATCTATCTATATATAATAAAGCTAGATTTAGAAGAAGTGATGTGGCACCTCTCAATGATTTAGAATGCTATTTATCTTTTCTTTTTTTTTTGACATTTATTGGATTTTCTCCTCACTTTATGTAATTATTTCAAGTACTAAATGACTAATATTTTTGGGTATTGAAAAGTCACCGTCTAATAGCATTACTCTTCTCAAATGTAAAAGGCATTAGTAACTTGAAACTGCTCAATTAGTATTTCTTAATTACACCTTACTCTCTTCCTCTTTTATTGGTTTCTTCTCTAAAAATGTAACTGTTGAAAACTCTTATTCTTATTTGACATACAATATTATACATCTCATATACAATAATATACAAAATTGAATCTTGATATATAATATTATACGTCCAATATAAAATATTATGTAAAATTAAAATTATAAGATGTGTTTATTTATATATCCGCATATAACTTTTGGGCAATTTTTATTCAATTAATCAACTTCATAAATACAATGTTCTCAAAGACCGACACAATTCATTTGAGGTTTATGCACTTAAATTATTATTTATCATGATTTTCGCTTATAATATTGAGCACTAAATCAATACCCTAAAGTACAAATTGCAAATAACTCTCAAAGGTTATTATATATGAATGTTCGATACACAAGAATTTATAAAAAAAATTCTTTTGTACAAATTATGCGCAAATTACCTATTTAAATGAACAATTTTAGCTTTATTTCTCTTAGAAAATTTGTACATAATCATCCTAGCAATTTTGTAGAACCAAAAAGCACTAACAAGTTGCAATCCCAAAGCCATGGCCTGTAAAATCATAAAAACATTATAATGTCACCAATTTATTGTTTTAAATCAGATTTTTGGTTAATTAAGTAAAAGAAAAATATGTATTAGTAAATAAATAAATATTTGAATCAATTAAGTTACCTTAATGAGAATTGGATTATCAGCAGAAAGAGTCACATAAGTTAGATATGGCCCCCCTATCATCCTAGCACAACTAAAAATCACTGCAAATAAAACCTGCAAATTAAAACAAATCATCCATAAATTAATAACTTAATTAAACTTTGTTCCCACTAAATTAATATATCATATATGAAGAAAAAAATCTTTAAATTGAAAAGAACATAAGTAAGTTTATGAGAAGTTATGTTGTTTGGATTCTTTAAAAATGTTAGCGAGTGAGTGTCAAATTTTTCAAAAGTAGTGTATATTTGGAGAACTCGACATGGATACGACATTGAAAGTGAAGAGTCGGAGAAACTTAGTTGAGAAGCTAACATCAGCTGCAAGATTAAAGTCAGTGTCTTTGTATCCAAGCTCTTTGAGAATCTCCCTCATGTGTAAAAATGGACTAGAAATCTCTGTCACACACAATGCTGCTACCATTTCTGAACCACACTGCAAATCACAAACATCTCTTAAAGGTAAGGATTTTGTTAACTCCTTGTATTCAAAACACTAAAAAAAAATAAAAAATGAAAGAGAGTTTTTCCATGCCCATAATTAATTGCTCGTGTGTCCTTAAGTAATTTAATCTTCGAATCAGTGACGGATCCACCTTATGTAAAGAGGTAGTGTCATTTAACACTCTTTAATCGGAAAATTATATTATTCCCAACCAAACGACTAGAGTTCAACCCATATAGACTAGAGTTCTACTGATTTCACCATATATATATATGAGATAACTTATTTTATTACTATGGTTATACGGTGGGATAAATAATTTCAGGACTATCTAATACCTCCTACCAAACACAAGATAAAATAATCTTACATTTTATCCTGTGATTATTATACCTTATATCTCACGACTCTTTAAGTCACAAAGTAGTTAAAAAATGAAATATTAAAACCATAACTTACCCATTCATAGGCAAGGCCAGCTCCAAGTCCAACAACACTCACCAAATGATGAATTAAGTTATCAATCTTCACTTGTTTGTCAAAAAGACAACATACAAAATCATAAATAAGGTACCCTACTGTCACTGCCAATGCCCTCATCTGTTCATTAATTATTTTTTCAAGAATCAACATATAATTAGAACAACAATTAGCCAAATTCTTGAGTTAAAAATTATTTTTAAAAAAAAAATAAAAAAAATACCTGTTTGTGAGAAGATCTTGAAGCCAAAGGACAAAGTGGACAATTCCAATCTTGAACAGAAATTAAACTTAAAGTTACTGCTAAAATTGCATGAATAGTTGAAACTAAACGATTGCAAAAATCGAAAGAACGATTTGGGAACAACTTTCTTGTTAATAAAAATAATGTTGTCCATGATACAACTCCAAATACTATCAAATTTAGTATTGAATCGTCCATCTAAGGAGCAAATTCTCTTGGAATAAAAATAGATACTAATATATAAAATATAATAATAAAAATAGGTATAAATGAGGAAATAAAACACAAGAAATTAAATGTCGGCAACAAAAATCATTAAATGTATATTAAAAGTTGGGCGGTATAAGTAAACGGTTGAAATTCAATGCATTAATGATTTAATGTTCTAATGTACGTTAACCTACTTCTAGCTAAGAATTAATTATTTCCAATTTTAGGAAATTATTGATAGCCTACTACTAATAATTATTCAATTTAAAATAAAATAAAAAATATTCACAGGGGAGTTCGGTTATTGTTCAAAGTTGAGAGAGGAGTTCGATTCTAATAGCAAAATTGGACGGTGAAAATGATTTTCAGCGGAAAAAGTAAAATTATTCAATGTGTTTGTTGGGATTATGGGCAAATGGGAAATGACTTCGATGCATTTATCTTTTGTATTGTTGCTTAATTTGATGAGATTTATTCTAATGTGGCTTGTCAAAAATTTGTTCAAAATAATTGGACGGTTGGCTAATAGTTGGTGGACAAATTAATGAATGAAATGGAACCACACATTGGTGACAAACGAAAACTTTGGGCTCGTGTTGATTGAAGTGTGAATTAGATTCAATATCTAATTTGTTATGGTACAAGAATCAAACCGATCGGATATCGGCTCCCATGATCTCGGACAATTTTAGGGTCTATGAATGTGCACGCTCTAAATCGGTTAGTGATATCATTTTAGTTGGAAACAAAGTTTATAATTGTGTCTATTTACGTCACTATGCTCTTGACCCAAACAGGCCCATAATAGATCAATTTTTACGCTAACAGGCCCAAAAGATCACAAAAATAGATCAATTTTTGTGAAATAGACACTTACTTGTATATATAAAGAGAACGTAAAGGGCATAGGTGATAGTCAATTTCGACAAAACCTTTATCAACACAAAGTGTCTTCATAATTAAAAAAGAGTCATTAGTCATTTGAACCCTCAAGCTTTTTTAGGGGGACAAAGTGTAACCACACGTAATTTCGACATCGTCATTTAATTTGTACTTTAAAAAAAAAAAAATTAATATGCGTATTTACATATATAATGTCTAAAGTTAGTTTTAACAAAATTTAACTTCAAACACAATATCAAAAATTTCATATAATTGAACTTCAAAAATAATACTAAATGATATTTTGATCCCTCTCCCGATCTCTGAATAAAAAGTACCGAGTAAAATAAGACTCACTTTAGTATAAAAGAAAGTAGTGTCTAGTAACGTCACATAGCACATAACTAAAGATTTGATTAAAAAGTAAAATTGAAAAGCAAAGTGAAAAGGGAGCAAATTGTACTTTGGAATTCGTTTTTATCAAAAGTGTGAAGTTTATGGGTTTGGGATTCTCGTTCTCTTTTGTTATTAAATTTCAAATTAATAATTTGACATATTCAATGAATTTATCAATACAAATAATATAAGATTTGAAATAAAATTATTGAGTTCGATCAAATCTATAACGTAGAATATATTTTGAGGTCACTACCTAAATCATACTCCATTAGTGTAACAAGAAAGGCATAAAGGGATTTTCACTATTGGGATTTGATTTAAACATTTCACCATCAACATATATATATGGCCAAACACATACACAACCCCTCAAACTTGTCCTCATTTTTCATTTTGGCACTCCAACTTAGCCTTGTTCCATTTTAACTCTTAAACTCCATTTTTTCTGTACCATTTAAACACTTATACTATTTTTTATGATTTATTTTTATTTATGTTCTTCAATTGCAATTTCTTATTTTAAAAAAATAGATGTGTGCTTGTTTATTTTTGTAAAAAAATTAAACATTTGCGAACGAACATAAAAGTTTTCAAACAATAATATTATTTTTTGATATTTCTCTGTATTTTTGCATGAAAATAAATTGATGAAAGTTCTTTGATTTTCTTTCTTAAACATTCAATTAAATTAAATAACACTACTTATTTATTTTTTCTTATCATCTAGGCTATCTAAATTTAACGCAAATACT
>JAJOOR010039289.1:0-20134 GCA_036250505.1 Solanum acaule | reverse complement strand
TAAATTGAAGTTTTTTAATAATATAATTTTATTAATTAATAATATAATATTATATAATAATTAAAGTTAATAAAAAAATAAAAAAAATTACCGGTACAAAATGATCCGGTAAGAACCGGTTCCGGTTCGGTCCAAACCGGTTCCAATCCGGTAACTAAGGGACCGGACGGAACCTTTGGAAATTTCCGGTAAAACCGGTTCCGGTAAGACCCGGTTCCGGTAACGAGGACCGGTTCCGGTAAAACCGGTCCTGTTGATCTGGTCTTGTCCGTTTGCCAGCCTTAGGCTGAAGCCATGAATACTGCATGATATACTATAAATAGGTGTATGTCTAGATCCATGCTAGATAAAATTCCATATGAATTACTAAAAGGCAGAAAACCTAGCATATCTCACCTAAGAACCTTCAAGTGTAAATGGTTCATTCGTAATAATGGAAATAATATGTTAGGAAAGTTTGATGCTAGAAGTGATGAACAAATTTTTCTAGGATATTCTTCATATAGAAAAGCTTTTAAGGTACTAAACAAAAGATTAATGTGTGTAGAAGAGAAAGTACATGCAGTATTTGATGAAACAAATCTTATAGCTAACCAAAGTCTTCAGGATGAACCATTAAGATTATATGCCGAGAATGAACATGAACAAGTAAACGAACAAGGTTCTTCACCTGCAGATGATGTAAACACTACTCTATCTTTTGGTGAAAATGAAGAAAACTGAAAAGAAACATCTGAGAAAAATCAAAGAGGGCTGATTGATAAACATGACTCAGAACAACATGAGTTGTTAGTAAAGGACTACCAGTACCAAAGATCACATCCAATAGATAACATACTCACCAATCTTATATCCGGCATAACCACCATATTAGGACTAAAAATCATTGTGCTTTTAGTGTATTTCTTTATATGATGGAACCAATGAAAATTAGTTAGGCCTTGGAAGATGCAGTCTGGTTTATAGATTTGGAGGAGGAATTGAATCAATTTGAAAGAAGTAAAGCCTGGCACCCAGCGCCAAGACCCCTAAGCAGAACAAGTATTGGAACTAAGTGGTTGTTCAAAAAATAAGTTGGATGAACTTGGTACCATAACAAGAAAAAAAAGCAAGATTGGTGGTCCAAGGTAACAATCAAGAATAGGGCATAAATTATGATGAAACTTTTGCTCCATTGGCAAGATTAGAGGCAATAAGACTACTTATAATATGTTTTGTCTACATCGAATTAACATTCTATCAGATGGATGTTAAACAACCACCTATAGTTGAAAATAATGACTATTCTGAACATGTCTATAACCTTGACAAAGCTCTCTATGGGTTAAAACAAGATCCTAGGGAATGGTAAGATAGATTGTAAAAAATTTATCTTAAGTCATGGGTACACAAAAGGAAAAACTGACAACACTCTTTTTTCTCAAGAAAAAAGGAAAGGACTTGCTAATCGTACATGTATACGTGGACTACTTCATCTTGGGAGCCACAAATAAACCACTCACAGATTAATTTACATTTCTAATGAGCACTGAGTTTGAAATGAGCATGATTGGAGAGCTAAACTATTCCCCAGGACTTCAAATCAAGGAAACATCCTCAAGTACCGTAATTCACAAACATAAGTATGCCAAATAACTTCTCATAAGGTTCAAAATGGAGGTTGAAAAACAATCAATACCCTAATTACCACTGCTACCAAGTTAGATTTTGAGGGAATAAGTTCAATCGTCGATTAAAAGCCCTATAGAGGAATGATTGGGTCACTTATGTATCTTATAGCTAGCAAGACAGACATTGTGTTTAGTGTGGGGACATGTTCATGATTTCAAGCTAATCCTAAGAAGCCTCATTTACAATATGTTAAAAGGATTCTACGCTACCTAAAAGGAACCAAGAACTTGGGACTCTAGTAACCAAAAGGAAGCAATTTTTAACTAGTAGTATATGTTGATGCAAACTATGCAGGAAACTTAGTTGATATGAAGAGTATTGCATGTATGGCTCACTTCTTAGGGTCATGTCTGATCTCTTGGGCAATACAGAAACAAAATTTTGTAGCTTTATCTACTATCGAAGTTGAATATGTTGTTGTGTCATGTTGTGCTCAACTTCTATGGATCAAACAACTCAAAGACTTTGGGTTGAACACTAGATGTGCTCCAATTTTTTGTGACAATACTAGTGCATTAAACATAGCCAAAACCCTAATTCAACATAAAAGAATAAAACACACCGACATTCGACATCATTTTTAAGGGAAAATGTAGAAAAGGGTTGGTTTCCATGAATTTTGCACTACTGAAAACCAAACCGCGGATATCTTCACCAATGCATTAGCAAGAGAACACTTTGAAAGGAACAAATTGGAACTAGGGATGATTAAAATTGCCTAAGCCACCCTCCATGACTGCTAAAGAATACTATGCATAAGGCACAAAAGATCGGATAAAATTGTATAATCCCTACAGTAATTTTAAAACATTTGAGAAACTATAACTAAGTAACTTTTTCTTAGGTGAAAGAACGCATAATGATCGAAAGATGGGATCTGGCATATAACACCCCGTAACCAAAAACAAATCTCAAATAAAGATTTCCAGAAGTTGCAGGTGCAACCCACAGTTGCCACCCATGGACCGTAGGGTGACCAACGACCCTTACTGGTGTTCCATGGTTCGCATCTGCAACTCTCCCCAAAGTCAGCTTAAAATTTTATCTAAGGGTCGACCCACGGCTGGACCCAAGGGCCGTAGGTCAGACCACGGACCGTGGTCCACCTCTGTGGATCAAACCCCAGATTTCCAGCCTCTAGTCCCAACTGACGGTTGACCAGCACAGACCGTCAGTCGATCAACCGTCCATCGGTCCCGTTCGTCGATGACCCCGACAACAGTTAAGTCGGGGGTCTTTTGGTCTTTTATTTATGCATTGGACAATTAAACTACGTCGTTTAGACCCTAAACAACATGGATTTGGTCAGTTTTTAGCCTAGAAACATAACTAGAACTTACCTAAGTCAGATCATTCACCAAAACATAGAAACTTAGAATATAAAGAGGAGACCAAACCCATCCCAAGAACGCAAAAAGGTCCAATCAGTTACATCCCCGAAATTGAAAGATTTCTGCGTGAATTTCGTCACCAGGTATGTGGGATTTCACTAGTGGGTTCCTTTCACCCATTAGGTCCCTAGATTTCAGTCAGAATCTTGATCCCTTTTATATTACTTAGACTTAGGGTTTCTTTATTGTTAGAAATTATTGGGTTTTAGCTGTTAGGATGATCCAAATCATTTTATCATGTTGTAGTATCATTTTTGCCCAGATTCATGCATAAACTCAGAACCCTAGCTATGTAGTTCTTTTAGTTCATGAATTACACATGCTAGGTCACTTAAATTCAGATATATATATATATATATATATATATATATATAAACATGCTTCAGTCTTCAAATGCTTCATTATCAATATATTTTTGTTGAATTCGCAGTTTGCATGACAATATTTTGAGATATCTAGTATTACAGCATTTCAGTCATAAAGTGTTAAATTATGTAATCAATTGGGAGAAGCTTAATACCGAGTGTACTAGAGTCAGTCACCCTCAAGTCCTAGAATTATGTGCCCCGTAGGTTGTAAGTCCCCTCTGTGGACATCATTTTAGTGATCACGCCAATATGCCTCTATACCTTTTAGCAGGATATACTAGGTCCTTTCGATGGGGCGTATACATCGGACTACACATTTACCTCATGTGGTTTTATGTCGGTTATTAGTAGCTCCCTCATAGTCATATTCTCTTGCATTGACGATGTTACTAGTTTTAGTTGAGATTTCAGTTTCAGCATGTTATAAACTTGGTCATTGCATTTAGTTAGTCATATTCAATTTTTTTTTCAGTATCCTTATCATGTTCAGAATATATCATTGCTTTGTCGCTTGTTCAATTATGTTATTGTTTAGCTTTATTCTATCCTACATGCTCAGTACCTTCCAAGTACTAATGCATACTCTGCGCTACATCTTTTCGTAATGTAGGTTCATGTAACACCCTGTATCTAAAAATAGACCGGATTTCAAATTTTCTAGTGTTGCAGGTGCAACCCACGGTTGCCACCAACGGACCGTAGGGTGACCCACGGCCCAAGCTGGTGGTACGTGGTTCACACCTGAAACCCCTCCCTAGAACTCATCCCAAAATTTGGCTAAGGGTAG
Organism: Solanum acaule; assembly: GCA_036250505.1. Lineage (NCBI taxonomy): Eukaryota > Viridiplantae > Streptophyta > Magnoliopsida > Solanales > Solanaceae > Solanum > Solanum acaule. Next base: position 15,917 of record JAJOOR010039289.1, on the reverse strand, counting down.
ACCCACGCCAGGACCTACGGACCGTAGGTCAGACCACAGTCCGTGGTCCAAGGGCGTGGATTAGACCCTCAAAATTCCAACTTCAGTACTGATCGACGGATGACCAGCACGGACCGTAAGTCGATCGACGGTCTGTCAGTTACCCTGATAGCTTTTAAGTCAGGGGTCTTTTGGTCTTTTCCTTATTCATTTGACTCCGAAGCTACGTCGTTTAGACCCTGAACTATGAGGTTTTAGTCATTTTAAGCCTACAAACATAACTAGAACTTACCTAAGTCAAATCATTAATCAAAACTTAGAAAAATTAGAGCGTAAGAGGAGAAAAGAGGTCAAGAACCCTAGTTTAAGAACGCAGCAAGGTTCCATCATTTCCAGCCCAGAAATCGAAAGATTTTTCCATGGAATTCTTTACTAGGTATGTTAGATTTCACTAGTGGGTTCCTTTCACCCATTAGGTCCCTAGTTTTCAGTCAGATTCTTGATTCCCTTATTATAACTAGACCCAGGGTTCCTAGAACTCTAGCAGATTATCATGAATTAGTTATTTACATGTTCCAAATCAGATTATCATGAATTAGTTATTTACATGTTCCTAATCAGATTATCATGAATTAGTTATTTACATGTTCCAAATCAGATTATCATGTTATTACTTTGTTTCTTGCATGAATTTTACAACCCTAGCTATGTAGTTCTTTAGTTCTTGAATTACACATGTTAGGCCAGATATTTAAGTTATTTCAGATATACATGCCTCAGTTTTAAATGTGTCTTTATCAGTTTATTAATGTGAATTTTCAGTTTGCGTGTTAATTTTGAGCTATCAAGTATAATACAATAATCCAATCATAATGTGTTAATAACTTAACCTAACGGGAGTAGCATAATACCGAATTAGACTAGGGTAAGTCACCCATATAGTCCTAGAACTACTAGTCACGCAGGTTGTAATTCCCCTCTATAGGTATCATTTTAGTGATCACGCTAGCATGCCTCTATACCCTTGGCCGGGTATATTGGGTCCTCTAGATGGGGGGGTATACATCGAACTCCACATTTAGCTCATGTGGTTTTATGTCGGTTGTTAGTATCTCCCACAGTTCAGTCAGACTCTATTGCATTGACCAGGTTTCAATATTCAGTCTCAGCATGTTATAACTTGGTCGTTGCATTCTATTTAGTTATGTTTAGTATTTAAATATCTTTATCATGTTAAGATTATATTATTGCTTTATTACTTTGTTCAGTTATATTTTATGTCAGCTTTACTCTATCCCTCATGCCCAGTACCTTCCAAGTACTAACGCATACTCTGCTACATCTTCTCATGATATAGGGTTAGGTCCTCAACAGTCAGATCACGCATAGATCGGGTCCCAATCTCTAGCTCAACAACATCAGTGGTAAGTCCTCATCCTCTGAGGACAATAGTCATTTTATCTACTTCAGTATTTTCGTATTTTAGTTTCAGTTTTGCTAGATTTAGCTAGGGCATGACCCAACACTTCTAGTCTGTTAGAGGCCATTATCAGACATAGTTAGATTCAACTTAGTATTTGAGTTTGATATTTCTCTTGTATTAGACTCTCAGATTTGATACATTCAGTTTTAGAATAGGTATTCCCCATCACTTTCGCTTTCATGATATTTAAGCTTCCGCATATGCTCATGTCATGCCAACAGGGTTAGCTTGGGGTCACTTGTGATCTTAGGTCCCGTGTCCACGTCTCAGGGGTAGCTCGGTGCATGACAAATTTGGTATCAGAGCACTAGGTTTAAGTGTCCTAGGATGTCTGAAAGGCCGCACTAGGTAGAGTTCTTGTCATGGGTGTGTAGTGCGCACCACATCCAATGAGAGGGAGGCTTCAAAGTAATTTAGGAAAAATCTTCATTTTTCTTATTACTCTTATCGTGCGTAAGGTATGATCTAATTCCTCGTTCTAACTCGACGTTCTACATTTCAGTGATAATGCCTCCATGTAGAGCTAACGTTAGGAATGTGAATGCCAGGAACACAAACGCAGCTCCTCCAGTCCCAGATCAAGAAGTTTCAAATGCAGAGTTTCGAAATGCCATTCAGATTTTGGCTTAGAGTGTGGCCAGCCAGATAAATCAGCGTGTTCTAGTCCCTGTAGACACTAATGTGGGGTCAACTGCGGCTAGAGTGCGAGATTTTATTAGGATGAATCTGCCAGAGTTCTTAGGGTCTCAGATTGGTGAGGATCCCCAGAACTTCATCGATGAGGTCAAGAAGATCTTTGAAGTTCTTTAGGTAATTGGGAATGATCGGGTTGAGTTAGCATCTTACCAACTTAAGGATGTGGCTCATATCTGGTATACCCTGTGGAAAGAGAACATGGGTACAAATGCAGCTCCTATCACATGTGATTGCTTTAGTGAGACCTTTCTGGACAGGTTCTTCCCAAGAGAGTTAAGAGAGGAAAAAGTTCAGGAATTTATGAACTTAAGGCAAGGTAGCATGACAGTCCAAGAGTACGGGCTCAAGTTTACCCTACTCTCCATGTATGCTCCTCACATGGTTGCTGATTCCAGGGCCCAATTGAATAAGTTTCTATATGGAGTGTCAGACTTGGTGAAGACAGAGTGTAGAAATTCTATGTTACTGGAAAATATGAACATCTCTAGGCTTATGACTCATGCTCAGTAGGTTGAGGGTGATAATCTTAGGGAACTATGAGTATTCTCAACAAAAATTGGGTGCTGGAAATCGCTTGCAGGGTCAGCAGAAGTCTTCAATACCAGCACCTTCATCAACCAGTGTTCCATCCTCCAAGTTCCGTAATGATCGGAAGGGTAAAGCATCAGGCTCTAAATATAAAGGTAGTGTTTCAGGCACTAGAACCTACCCAACTTGTCCAAAGTGTGGTAAGAACCATCCGGGCGAGTGCCTTGCAGGAAAAGAAGGATGTTTTGGGTGTGGTCAGTCTGGTCACAGGTTGAAAGATTGTCCTTCTAGATAGGGTCAAAGAGGTAACAATGGTAGAGCTCAGTCCACAACTTTAGCAGCACCAGCAGGTAGCCCGACTCAGCAGGGTAACTCATCTGGTATAGGTAGCGGTTAGCGTCAAAATAGGTTGTATGCTTTTCAGGCTCGCTAGGATCAGGAAGAGTCTCCAGATGTAGTCACCCGTACGTTACGAGTTTTGACTTAGATTTTTATTCTTTGTTAGATCTAGGGGCTACTCTTTCCTTTATAACTCCTTACATAGCGGTCAAAGTCAGTGTTAGTCTAGAAACTCTCTCAGAAACCTTCTCAGTCTCTACTCCAGTCAGTGACCTGGTTATAACTAGACAGGTATACATAAATTGCCCTGTCACAGTGACGCAGAAAGACACCGCAACAAATCTAGTAGAGTTAGAAATGGTAGACTTCGATGTCATTTTAGGCATGGATTGGTTACATTCCTGTTATACCTCAATCAATTGTAGAACTAGGATTGTTCACTTTCAGTTTGCATATGAACCAATCTTAGAATGGAAGGGTAGTAGCTTAGCCCCTATAGGTCGATTCATTTCCTACCTTAAGGCTAGAAGGATGATCTATAAGGGTTGTCTCTATCATCTAGTTTGCGTTAAGGATTCAAGCTCCAAAACCCCAACTCTCGAGTCAGTTCGAGTAGTCAATGAGTTTCCGAAAGTGTTTCCAGAAGATCTTCCCGGAGTTCCTCCCGAAAGGGAAATCGACTTTGGAATTGATCTCCTTCCATATACCAAGCCTATTTCTATTCCTCCTTACATAATTGCTCCAGCTGAGCTTAATGAATTGAAAGAGCAGTTGAAAGACCTTCTAGATAAGGGCTTCATCAAACCTAGTATTTTCCTATGGGGTGCACCAGTGTTGTTCGTAAAGAAGAAAGATGGTTCTCTCAGAATGTGCATCGATTATAGACATTTGAAAAAGGTCACAATCAAGAATAAGTACCTCAGCCCCAGGATTGATGACTTGTTTGACCAACTTAAGGGCTAGTCATTTTTCGAAGATAGACCTCAGATCCGATTATCATCAGCTCAAAGTAAGAGATAGTGAAATTCCAAAAACGACCTTCAAAACTCTGTATGGTCATTATGAATTTGTAGTTATGTCATTTGGACTAACCATTGCTCCTGCAGCTCTCATGGATTTGATGAACAGAGTGTTAAAGCAGTATTTAGATTTGTTCGTTATCGTCTTTATTGATGATATGCTCATTTACTCTAGAAATGAAGAAGAACATGCTAGTCATTTGAGGGTTGTCCTACAAACCCTCAAAGATCGTCAATTATTTTGGACTTCATCACAGGTTTACCTCGTACTCACAGATAGCATGAGTACATTTGGGTGATTGTTGATAGAGTTACTAAGTTTTCACGCTTTTTGGCAGTCAAGACTACAGATTCAGCGGAGGACTACGCCAAGTTTTACATTAATGAGATAGTTAAGTATGGGGTTCCTTTGTCTATCATCTCAAATAGAGGTCCTCAGTTTACCTCTCATTTCTGGAAGTCATTTCAAAAAGGTCTTGGTACTCAGGTTAACCTTAGTACCGTATTTCATCCGCAAACAGATGGTCAGGCAGAGCGTACCATTCAGACCTTAGAGGACATGTTGAGAGCGTGTGTGATCAATTTCAAGGGTAGTTTGGATGATCACCTCCCTCTTATTGAGTTTGCTTACAACAATAGTTACCATTCCAGCATTCAGATGTCCCCTTATGAGGCATTGTATGGGTGCAGCTATCGATCTCCAGTTAGTTGGTTTGAACTGCGTGAAACAGCCTTGATAAGGCCAGATTTAGTTCATGATGCTATAGAGAAAGTGCAACTTATTAGAGATAGACTTAAGACAGCCCAGAGTCGCCAGCATTCTTATGCAGATGTAAGGAGAAGGGAACTAGAGTTCCAAGTTGATGATTGGGTTTTCCTAAAAGTGTCGCCTATGGGTGATGAGATTTGGAAAGAAAGGGAAGCTCAATCCTAGATTTTTAGGCCCTTACAAGATCTTGAAAAATGTTCGTAAAGTGGCTTATGAGTGAGAGTTGCCAACAGAACTAGCAACAGTGCATTCGACTTTTCACATTTTGTTGTTGAAGAAGTGTGTAGGTGACCTAACATCTATTGTCCTTTTAGAAAGTGTGGCTGTGAAGGATAGTCTTATGAAGCGGTACCAGTTGAGATTCTTGATCGTGAGGTTCGAAGGTTGAGAAACAAAGAAGTCACTTCTGTTAAGGTTTTGTGGAGGAGTCAGTCTGTAGAGGGAGCTACTTGGGAAGTAGAAGCAGCCATGAAGGCCAAGTATTCTCACCTCTTTCCTTTCGATTCCATTCCAGCTTGAGGTAATAGTTCCTCTTTAGTTTTTCAGGCAGTCATGCGTACCTTCAGTCTTAGTATTATGTTCCTTCAATTTGTGATTGCATTTTCAGTGTATTTGCATGTTCTTGTAACTTAGTTCAGTCAGAAATCAGCTTCATGTGTTTAGTGGTAGGGATTGCAGCCCTCTCCCTCCATTTCATCTAGTTCAGTCTTCATTTGAGGATGAATGTTTCCAAGGGGAAGATAATGCAACACCCCATAACCGAAAACAGACCAGATTTCAGATTTTCTAGTGTTGCAGGTGCAACCCACGTTTGCCACTCACAGACCGTAGGTTGACCCACGACCCGACTGGTGGTCAGTGGTTCACAACTCAAACCTCTCCCGAGAACTCAGCCTAAAATTCAGCTAAGGGTAGACCCACTCTAGGACCTACGGACCGTAGGTCAGACCACCGTCCGTGGATCAGACCCTCAAAAAACCCAGCTTCAGTACTGATCGACGGATGACCAGCACGGACCGTCAGTCAATCAATGGTTCGTCAGTCGCGTTCGTTAGTGACCCTGACAACTTTTAAGTCAAGGGTCTTTTGGTCTTTTTCTTATTCGTTTGACCCCGAAACTACGTCGTTTAGATCCTAAACTATGGGGTTTTACTCTGTTTAAGCCTATAAACATAACTAGAATTTACCTAAGTCAAATAATTAATCAAAACTTAGAAAACTTGAAGCGTAATAGGAGAAAACAGGTCAAGAACCCTAGTTCAAGAACGCATCAAGGTTCCATCAGTTCCAGCAACAAAATCGAAAATTTTCTCCGTCAAATTCTACACCAGGTATGTGGGATTTCACTAGTGGGTTCCTTTCACCCATTAGGTTCCTAGTTCTCAATCAGATTCTTGATTCCCTTATTATAACAAGACACTTCAGTAGATTATCATGAATTAGTTATTTACATGTTCCAAATCAGATTATCATGTTATTACTTCGTTTCTTGCATAAATTTCAGAACCTTAGCTATGTAGTTCTTTAGTTCTTGAATTACCCATGATAGGCAAGATATTTCAGTTATTTCAGATATACATGCCTCAGATTTTGAATGTGTCATTTTCAGTTTATTAATGTGCATTCTCAATTTGCATGTCAGGTTTGAGCTATCCAGTATATTACAATAATCCTATCATAATATGTTAATCTCTTAATCTTACGGGAGTAGCATAATACCGAGTTGGACTAGGGTCAGTCACCCATATAGTCCCAGAACTACGAGCCATGTAGGTTTTAAGTCCCCTTTGTGGGCATCATTATAGTGATCACGTCAGCATGCCTCTATACCCTTGGCCGGGTATATTGGGTCCTCTCGATGGGGTATGTACATTGGACTCCACATTTAGCTAATGTAGTTTTATGTCGGTTATTAGTAGCTCCCACAGTTCAGTCAGACTCTATTGCATTGACCAGGTTTCAGTATTCAGTCTCAGCATGTTATAACTTGGTCGTTGCATTCAGTTTAGTTATGTTCAGTGTTTTTTAGTATCCTTATCATGTTAACTTTATATTATTACTTTTTTGCTTTGTTCAATTATATGTTATTTCAACTTTACTAGCTCACTCATGCTCAGTACCTTTCAAGTGCTAACGCATAATCTGAACTACATCTTCTCGTGATGTAGGTTCAGGTCCGCAACAGTCAGATCACGCATCGATCGAGTCTTGATCTCTAGCTCAATAACATCAGTTGTGAGTCCTCATACTCCGAGGACAATAGTCATGTTATCTACTTCAGTATTTTAGTTTTAGTTTTGCTAGATTTATCTAGGGCATGTCCCAGCACTTTTAGTCAGTTAGAGGCCATGATCAGACATAGTCAGATTCATCTTATTATTTGAGTTTGATATTTCTCTTTTATTAGACTCTCAGATTTGATATATTCAGTTTTAGAATGGGTATTCCCCATCACTTTCGTTTTCATGATATTTAAGCTTCCGCATCAGTTATTGTTATTCTTAGTATGCTAATGTCATGCCAGTAGGGTTAGCTTGGGGTGACTTGTGATCCTAGGTCCTGTGTCAGCGTCTCGGGGGTAGCTCGGGGCATGACAGTTCAGGTCCTCAGTTGTCAGATCATGCATAGAATGGTTCCTGATCTTCAGTTCAGCAGCATCAGTGGTGAGTCCTCAATTTTCGAGGACTAGTGGCATGATTATCTTTCTTGCTTTTAGCTTTAGTTTTTGTTTTGCTAGATTTAGCTAGGGCATGTCCCATCATTTCTAGTTAGTAAAGGCTTTATTTTAGACATAGTTAGTTTCAGCTTTAGTCTTAGAGTTTGACTTCTCATTTGTATTCAAACTCTCAGTTTTCTTATATTCAGATTTAGTATATGGGTATTCCCCATCATTTTAGTTTTTCACATGATTTAGCTTCCGCATAGTATTTATTGTTTCATTTTATCTTTAAGTATGCTTATCATATGCCAGCAGGGTTAGCTTAGGGTCTTTCGTGATCCTATGTCCCGTGTCCATGTCCATGGGGTAGCCTCGGGGCATGACAAACTTGGTTTTAGAACTTTAGGTTTTAGTGTCCTAGGATGTCTGAAAAGCCACACTAAGTAGAGTCCTTTTCATGGATGTGAACTGCACCACATCTAATGAGAAGGAGGCTACAAAGTGTTTTAGGAAAACTTCGAGTTCTTTGTTACTTTTATCGTGCATAAGGTATGATCTAATTCCTTGTGCTAATCCTTCGTTATACGCTTTCAGATTATGGCTCCTTATAGAACTTACCCCAGGAATGTTATTTCATGCAACGCTAACACAACTCCTCCAGTCCCAGAGAAGGAAGTTTCGACTGCTGAATTTAGGAATACTATCCAGTTGTTGGCTCAGAGTGTGACCAACCAGAACAATCAGTAGGTTCCAGTTCTGGCAAATGCTAATGTTGGGTCAGCCGCAGCTAGAATTCAAGATTTTGTAAGGATGAATTCGCCTAAGTTCTTAGGATCACATATTGGTGAAGATCGCCAAAATTTCATTGATGACGTCAAGAAGATCTTTGGAGTGATGCAGGTAACTGGGAATGATCGGGTTGAGTTGGCATCTTACCAGCTTAAGGATGTAGCTCATATATGGTATACTCAGTGGAAAAAGAACAGGGGTACAGATGCAGCTCCTATCACTTGGGAATGCTTTAGCGAGACCTTTCTGGATAGGATCTTCCCAAGAGAGTTGAGGGAGGCAAAAGCACAATAGATTATGAATTTTAGGCAGGGTTCTATGACGGTCCAAGAGTATGGACTCAAGTTCACCCAACTCTCCACGTAAGCTCCTCACATGGTAGTTAATTCCAGGGCTCAAATGAACAAGTTCATGTATGGGGTTTCCTATCTTGTGAAAACAGAGTGTAGGAATGTTATGTTGCTTGAAGATATGAACATCTCTAGGCTCATGACTCATACTCAGCAGGTTGAGGGTGACAAGCTTAGGGAACAAGCAAGGAGAATAAGAAGGCTATGACAGACAATTATGACTATTCTCAACAGAAATTAGGTGTTGGAAATCGCTCGCAGTTTCAACAGAAGTCTTCAACTCCAAAACCTTCATCAGCTAGTAATCCATCCTCCAAGTACCAAAATGATCAGAAAGGTAGGGCAACATGCTCTAAAACTCAAGGTAATATTCTAGGCATCAGAACTTACCCAACTTGTCCAAAGTTTGGTAAGAACCATCCGGGCGAGTGTCTTGCAGGAAAGGAAGGATGTTTTGGGTGTGGTCAGTCTAGTCACAGGTTGAACGATTGTCCTTCAAAACATGGTCAGAGAGGAAACAATGGCAGAGCTTAGTCCACAACTTCAGCAGCACCAGTAGGTCGCCCGACTCAGCAGGGTAACTCATCTTGTATAGGTGGCGGTGAGCGCAAAAACAGGTTAGATGCTCTCCAAACTTGCCAGGATGAGGAAGATTCTCCTGATGTAGTCACTGGTACGTTACGAGTCTTTGATCTTGATTTTTTTGCATTGTTAGATCTACGAGCTACTCTTTCTTTTGTAACTTCTTATATAGCAATCAAATTTAGTATTAGTCCGAAAACTCTTTCAAAATCCTTCTCATTCTCTACTCCAGTCGGTGACCCAGTTATAGGTAGACGGGTATACATAAATTGCCCTATCACAGTCTCCCTGAAAGTCACCTCAGTAGATCTTGGAAAGTTAGAAATGGTAGACTTCGATATCATTCTAGGCACGGATTGGTTACATTCCTGTTATGCCTCAATCGATTGTAGAACTAGGATTGTTTGTTTTCAATTTCCATACGAACCAATCTTAGAATGGAAAGGTAGTAACTTAGCGCCTATGGGTCGATTCATTTCTTACCTTTAGGCCAGAAAAAAGATCTCTAAGGGTTATCTCTATCATATAGCTCGGGTTAAGGATACAAGCTCCAAACCCCAACTCTTGAGTCAGTTCCAGTAGTTAATGAATTCCCAGAAGTGTTTCTAGAAGATCTTCCCAAAGTTTCTCCCAAAAGGGAAATCGACTTTGGAATTGATCTCCTACCAGATAACCAGCCTTTTCTATTCCTCCTTACAGAATGGGTCCAGCTGAGCTTAAAGAATTGAAAGTGTAGTTGAAAGAAATTCTAGATTATAGGCACTAGTGTTGTTCGTGAAGAAGAAAGATGGTTCTCTCAAAATGTGCATTGATTATAGGCAGTTGAACAAAGTCACAATAAAGAATAAGTACCCCATCCCTAGGATTGATTACTTGGTTGACCAACTTTAGGGTCCTAGTCATTTCTCAAAGATAGATCTCAGATCTGGTTATCATCAGTTGAAAGTCAGAGATAGTGACATTCTGAAGACAGCCTTAAGAACTCGGTATGGTCATTATGAATTTGTAGTTATGTTATTTGGACTAACCAATGCTCATGCAGTTTTCATGGACTTGATGAAAAGAGTGTTCAAGCAATATTTGGACATGTTCATTATTGTCTTTATTGATGATATCCTCATTTACTCTAGGAATGAGGAATAACATGCGAGTCATTTGAGGGTTGTTCTGCAAACTTTCAAAGATCGCCAGTTATTCGCTAAGTTCAACAAGTGTGAGTTTTGGTTGCAGTCAGTCGCTTTCCTTAGTCATATTGTGTCTAGAGAAGGGATTCGAGTGGATTCTCAGAAAATAGATGCAGTGAAACAATGGCCCAGACCTACCTCTCCTACATATATCAAATGTTTCTTGGGTCAAGCAGGTTATTACAGAAGGTTCGTGGAATTGTTTTCATCCATATCCTCCTTATTGACTAAGTTAACTCAGAAAAAGGTCAAATTTCAGTGGTCAGATGATTGTGAGAAAAGCTTTGCAGAATTGAAAACTAGGTTTACTACAACTCCTATTTTGACTCTACTAGAGGGTTCAGGCGGTTATGTTATCTACAATGTTGCATCTAGAGTTGGCCTAGGTTGTGTGTTGATGCAGCGAGGTAAGGTTATAGCTTATGCTTCTAGACAGCTTAAGGTACACGAGAAAAACTTTCCGAGTCATGACCTCAATCTAGCAGCAGTGGTGTTTGCCCTTAAGATTTGGAGACATTACTTGTATGGTGTTCACATAGACGTGTTCACAGACTATAAGAGCCTTCAGTATGTGTTCACCTAAAAAGAGATGAATCTTTCCAAGAGGAGATGGCTTAACTTCCTCAAGAACTACGATATGAGTATGCACTACCATCCCGGTAAGGCCAATGTAGTAGTAGATGCTGTTAGCAGACTATCGATGGGTAGTGTGGCACATGTAGAGGAAGAAACAAAGGAACTAGAAAAGGATGTTCACATGCTTGCTTGCTTAAGAGTTTGTTTTATGAGCATATCAAATGTGGTGTAATAGTTCAGAGTAGGTCAGACTCTTCATTGGTAGTGGAGGTTAAGGAAAAGCAAGACAATGATCCGATATTTCTTCAACTAAAGGGTGCAGTCCATTAGTAGAGAGTTAAGGTTTTCTCCCAAGGGGGAGATTGTGTGCTTCGTTATCAGTATCGATTATGTGTTCCTAAGGTGGGTGAGTTGAGACAGTAGATAATTGTAGAAGCCCATAATTCAAGATATTTTATTTATCCAGGTGCCACTAAGATGTACCGCAATCTGTGAGAAATCTTTTAGTGGAATGGTATGAAAAGGGATATAGCGGATTTTGTGGCTAAGTGCCCTAATTGTCAGCAACTGAAGGTAGAACATCAGAAACTAGGAGGTATGACTCAAGAGATCAACATTCATACTAGGAAGTAGGAAGTGATCAACATGGACTTTATCACATGTTTATCTTGTACTCGCATGTAGCATGACTCCATTTGGGTGATTGTTGATAGAGTTACTAAGTCTGCACGCTTTTTGGGGGTTAAGACTACAAATTCGGCGGAGGACTATGCCAAGCTATACATTAATGAGATAGTGAGGTTGCATGGGGTTTCTTTGTGTATCATCTCAGAAATAGGTCCTCAGTTTATCTCCCATTTCTGGAAGTCATTTCAGAAAGGTCTTGGTACTAAGGTTAATCTTAGCAAAGGATTTCATCCACAGGCGGATGGCCAGGCAGAGCATACCATTCAGACCTTAGAGTACATGTTGAGAGCTTGTGTGATCGACTTCAAGGGTAGTTGGGATGATCACCTTCCTCTTATAGAGTTTGTCTACAATAATAGCTACCATTCCAGCATTCAGATGGCCCCTTATGAGGCATTGTATGGGCATAGATGTAGGTCTCCAGTTGGTTGGTTTGAAGTAGGTGAAGTAGCCTTGATAGGGCCAGATTTAGTTCATGATGCTATGGAGAAACTGCAACTCATTAGAGACAGGCTTAAGACAACCCAAAGTGTCCATAAGTCTTATGCAGATGTAAGGAGAAGGGAATTAGAGTTCCAATTTGATGATTGGGTTTTCCTGAAAATGTCACCTATGAAAATGGCGTTGAGATTTGGCAAGAAAGGGAAGCTCAGTCCTAGATATGTAGGGCCTAACAAGATCTTGAAAATTGTTGGTAATTTGGCTTATGAGTTAGAGTTGCCAACAGAACTAGCAGTAGTGCATCCAGTTTTCCACATTTCGTTGTTAAAGAAGTGTGTGGTTAATCCAACGTCTATTGTGCCTCTGGAAAGTGTGGTCGTGAAGGATAGTCTCACTTATGAAGAGGTACCAGTTGAGATTCTTGATCGTCAGGTTCGTAGATTGAGAAACAAAAAAGTCGCTTCAGTCAAGGTTTTGTGGAGGAGTCCGTCTGTAGAGGGGGATACTTGGGATACAGAAACAACCATGAAGTCCAAGTATCCTCACCTCTTTCCTTTCGATTCCATTCTAGCTTGAGGTAATAGTTCCTCTTCAGTTTTTCAGTCATTCATGCGCAGTTTCAGTCTTAGCATCATTTACCTTGAGTTGAATTTACTTTTTCAGCGTAATTGCATGTTCTTAGAACTTAGTTCAGTAAAAAATTTGTTTCAAGTGATTTAGTGGTAGGCGTTACAGCTCTCTCCCTCCATTTCAACTAGTTTACTCTTCATTTGAGGAAGAATGTTCCTAAGGGGGAGCTAATGTAACACCCCGTAACCGAAAACAGACCTCAAATACAGATTTCCAAAAGGTGTAGGTGCAACCCACGGTTGCCACCCACGACCCGTGCTGGTGGTCCGTGGTTCGCAACTGCAACCCTCCTTTGACTCAGCCCAAACAAATTTCTAAGGGTCGACCCATGGCTGGACCCACTCCCCGTAGGTCAGACCATGGACCGTGGTCCGCGTCCGTGGATCACACCCTAGATTTCCAGCCTCCAGTCACGACTGACAATTGACCCGCACGGACCGTCAGTCCGTCGGTGACCCCGACAATAGTTAAGTCAGGGGTCTTTTGGTCTTTTCCTTATGGGTTGGACACCTGAAGTACGTCATTTAGACCCTAAACTACGTGGTTTTGCTTAGTTTTTAGCCTAGAAACATAACTAGAACTTACCTAAGTCAGTTCATTCACCAAAACATAGAAACTTAGAATGTAAAGAGAAGAAAGAGGGGACCAAACCCTTCCTAAGAACGCAACAAGGTCCCATCAGTTCTAGCCCCGAAATCGAAAGATTTCTCCGTTAATTTTGACACCAGGTATGTGGGATTTCACTAGTGGGTTCCTTTCACCCATTGGGTCTCTAGATTTCAGTCAGACTCTTGATCCCTTTTATATTACTTATACTTAGGGTTTCTTGATTGTTAGAAATTGTTGGCTTTTAGCTGTTAGAATGAACCAAATCATACTATCATGTTGTAGTATCATTTTTGTCCAGTTTCATGCATAAACTCAGAACCCTAGCTATGTAGTTCTTTTAGTTCATGAATTACACATGCTAGGTCAGTTAAATTCAGATATATAAATATGCTTCAGTCTTCGAAGGTATCATTATCAGTATATTAATGTATCATTCAGTTTGCATGACAATATTTTGAGCTATCCAGTATTACAACATTTCAGTCATAAAGTGTTAAATTACTTAATCAATTGGGAGAAGCTTAATACCGAGTGGACTAGGGTCAGTCATCCTCAAGTCCCAGAACTACGTTCCTCGTAGGTAGTAAGTCCTCTCTGTGGATATCATTTTAGTGATCACGCCAGTATGCCTCTATACATACCTCTGGCAGGGTATATTGAGTCCTCTCGATGGGGAGTATACATCAGATTCCACATTTAGCTCATGTGGTTTTATGTCGGTTATTAGTAGCTCCCTTACAGTCAGATTCTCTTGCATTGACCATGTTATCAATTTATTTCAGATTTCAGTTTTAGCATGTTATAAACTTGGTCAATGCATATAGTTACTCATGTTCAGTATTTTTCAGTATCCTTATCATGTTCAGATTATATCATTGCTTTGTTGCTTGTTCAATTATGTTTTTATTCAGTTTTATTCTATCTTACATGCTTAGTACTTTTCAAGTACTGACGCATACTCTGCGCTACATCTTCTCGTGATGTAGGTTCAGGTCCTCAACAGTCATATGACGCATAGATCGGTTCCCGATCTTCAGTTCAGCAGCATCAGTGGTGAGTCCTCATTCTTCGAGGACTAGTCACATGATTATCTTTCTTGCTTTTAGCTTTAGTTTCAGTTTTGTTAGATTTAGCTAGAGCATGTCCCAGCATTTCTAGTCAATAGAGGCTTTCTTTCAGACATAGTTAGTTTCAGCTTTAGTCTAAAGTTTGACTTCTCATTTGTATTCAAACTCTTAGTTTTCTTATATTCAGATTTAGTGTATGGGTATTCCCCATCATTTCTATTTTTCACATGATTTAGCTTGCGCATAGTATTTATTGTTTCAGTTTATCTTTTAAGTATGCTTATGATATGCCAGCAGGGTTGGCTTGGGGTAATTCGTGATCCTAGGTCCCGTGTCCATGTCCAGGGGGTAGCCTCGGGGTGTGACATGGCAGGTCCTAAAATGAAGGTATGTATTTCACTCTTGATGCAAAATGCATAAATTCAAATACAATAAGCAATAAGTTGTCCCTTCCACGTGTCACTATAAAAACTGTAACCATCATACTCAAATACCTCATATTCATTTTCAAAAAGTTGATAACCATCACATCATTATGGAAGCCTACTACAACTTTATTCCAAGTAAAACTCTTCACATTCTGGGACTCTTCGTATAACCCACCAATTCAACTTCCACCACCACTAAATACACACACCCCTAACTACAATCTCACACCCTCTTTTAGTAAACTAAACCACCATACTCCTGTTACCATGGAAACTCCATCAAATACAGATTCCTCACCCCCCAAACCCATCACTAATTCAATATCCTCACTCTCTCCTTCTTCTTAGCAAGTTTTGACAATTGTACTATTTGAGGAACAGGTTTGCACATCTATTTTGCTCGAAATTGTGTTTGTGGATTCCACTAGTATATATCATCTCGATATTTTTCCACACCGTACAGCTCCATCTCAAGGGGATCTACAATTCTCATGGAAATTGAGGGAGTTTAGAAGGATGCACCTACTAAGGGGCAATACACTAGGACCCTACGACTGAACCTGGTTCACCCGCTAGGCTCAAAGTTAGTGCATCTAGTAAGGGAGATTCCTGCTTTGTATTAGCACAATCTCAGGAATTTAATATAAGTTCTAGTGATACTATGTGCATTGGAATTTGGTCCCTAGAAACTAAGGTCAATATTACAGAAGGCTACTATCGAGCTTGTGGTGGTGCCAACGGATGAATCTCAAGCGACTCTTCTTACTATGTTGTTTATGGTTATCCCTGTTCTATTATCCACTGGGTCAAAAAAGCTCTTGATGAAGGTCTTCTCACCTTTTAAACCAACAAATCTAGGTCCTCAAAAACCCCATTTATCCCTCTCACTGACCCTATAAAAATACCTGATGAACTTGATAAGCTAGCATGGGCTAAGAAGGGTAAAGGTCTGGCTTCCTCTAGTCATACTGTAAAATCGGCTTCTCGACCTACTCTTTGCAAAGGTACTATCCACACCAATTTAATCGATGAATCTACTGACTCTGGTAGTTATGAGAGTGATTTTTCTACTTATAAATTTCTTGGGGGGGGGGGGGGGGGG
>JAJOOR010039288.1:0-17298 GCA_036250505.1 Solanum acaule | reverse complement strand
TATATATATATATATATATATATATATATATATATATACTACCTTAAAAGCATGGACTCCCAAACTTGAATGTTAAATTACTATAATACCCCAACTTAAAACACCCAATTTATTATATTCTATATTTTATATTATATTTATGTACTCTATATTATATTAAAAGCTGACACTTTCGCACATTGATGGGTAGTGACTTTTTTGAAGGGTTGTGACTTTTAATAGAATTGTGACTTTTTCGATGAGTTATGACATTTTTGAAAAGTTGTGATTTTTCTAAAGAATTGTGACTTATATGATAAGTCATGATAAGCACATTTTCATACTATCCTTAGTTGTCTATAAATAGATGGGTTTTCTCACACTTTTAAATTACAACTTTTGTAAGTTTTCTATTTTTCTTCTTAAAACAAGGAAGATTGTGAGAGTTACTCAATTATGCAATTGCAATCTTTTTTATTAAGTTATTTTAATACCCCCAACTTAAAACATCAAATTTAGTATATCTTTTATATTGTATATTGTATTGTATTATATTATATTATATTATATTATATTAAAGACATACGCCTTTTAACATTGAAGGGTTGTGACATTTTCAAAGAGTTATAAATTTTCCGATGAGTTGTGACCTTTTCGAAAGGTTGTGACTTTTCTATAGGGTTGCGACTTTTCCAAAAAGTTGTGACTTTTCTGAAGGATTGTGACTTCTCCAAAGAGTTATGACTTTTCTGATGAGTTCTGACCTTTTTGAATGGTTGTGACTTTTCGAAAGGGTTGTGGCTCTTTTTGATAGGGCACAATAAGCATTTTGTTCATACACTCACTACCCTTTGTTGGCTATAAAAAAAGGGGTTTCCTCAAACTTTTGAATTGCAATTTTAAAAAGATTTTCATTGTTCTTCTTCTTCTTAAAACACTCAACTTAGTATATCTTATATATTTTATATTATATTTATATTATATTATACTAAAAGAAGACATCATTTCACATTGAGTGGTTATGACGTTTTCAAAGAATTGTGACTTACCCAATGAGTTGTGACCTTTCCAAAGGGTTGTGACTTTTATGGTAAAAAATAATTTGCACATGCTCGTACAACACTTTGTTAACTATAAATGGAGTTGAACTATGATTTTTTCATATTTTCCATTCTTCTCTTCTCAAAACCCATGTTTGATTTACATACATTGACAATATGAAAGTTTAGTGAAATTAGAACACTCCCTCACATGAACGTTAAATTAATATAATACTCCAACGAAAAACATCCAATTTAGTAATCTTATATTTTATATCAATACTTATTTATATTGTATTATATTAAAAATAAGAACTCCAACAATAAAATAATAAGTAAGTAATTCCCTATGGGGGAGGGAGGAAAAAATATATTTAAGAGGTGTAGCTAAGAGATTTTAAGAGTGACTAACTTTCATAAGTAATCATAAGCAAATTTACATCCACTATTAATAGGAACTTATACTTTATGATTCAGTTTATAACTGTTTACTTAATATTACTATTTAATAATATTCATATTCACATTATTCTTAATAATAGAATAGTACATGGTTTGAAATTTACGTGCAACGCACGTGCGTCAAAACTAGTATATATATATATATATATATATCACGCCCCGAGGCTACCCCCTTGACGCAGACACGGGACCTAGGATCACGAGTGGCCCCAAGCTAACTCTGAGCTGACATATATAAGCATACACGGGACCTAGGATCACGAATGACCCCAAGCTAACCCTGAGCTGGCATATCATAAGCATATTTAAGAAAAATATTATGCGGAAGCATAAGACATGAGATAAACTAAATGATGGGGAATACCCAATCTAAGTATGAATATATAAATACTGAGAGAGAGAGAGAGTTTATAACACTGAAGTAAAACTCAAAAGCTAAAGTTGAATCTTTCCATGTCTGAAATAAGACTCTAACTAACTAGAGATGCTAGGACATATCCCCGACTAGCTCTAGTAAAAACTGAAACTAAAATAAAAGACTGAAAAAGGAAACATGTCTATTGTCCTCGAAGAATGAGGACTCACCACTGAAGCTGTTGTACTGGAGATCAGGAACCGATCTATGCGTGATCTAGATGCTGAGAACCTGAACCTACATCACGATAAGATGTAGCGCAGAGTATGCGTCAGTACTTTAAAGGTACCGAGCATGCAAGATATAATAAAGCTGAACAATATACATAACTGAACAAAGCATATAACTGAGCAATGATATACGATGAGCATGATACTATACTGAAAACACTGAACATGAACTAACTGAATGCAATGACCAAGTTTATACATACTGAAACTGAATACTCAACTGTATCTGATAACCTGGTCACTACACTAGAATCTGACTGTGGGAGCTACCACTAACTGACATAAAACCACATGAG
This sequence comes from Solanum acaule, assembly GCA_036250505.1. Classification (NCBI taxonomy): domain Eukaryota; kingdom Viridiplantae; phylum Streptophyta; class Magnoliopsida; order Solanales; family Solanaceae; genus Solanum; species Solanum acaule. Next base: position 14,876 of record JAJOOR010039288.1, on the reverse strand, counting down.
CTAAATGTGGAGTCCGATGTATATGCCCCATCGAGAGGACCCAATATATCCTACCAGAGGTATAGAGGCATGATAGGCATAATCACTAAAATGTAATACCCACAGAGGGGACTTATAAACCTACGGGGGCACGTAGTTCTGGGACTATGAGGGTGATTGACCCTAGTCCAACTCGGTATTAAGTCTACTCCCAATTGATTATGTAAATAACACATTATGACTGAATTTCTGTAATACTGGATAGCTCAAAATACTGACAAGCTGACTGAAAATGCAACATCAATGTACTAATAATGAAACATTCGTAATTGGAGCATGTATAATTGAATAAACTGACCTAGCATGTGTAATGCATGGACTAAACAAATCTGCACAACTAGCATTCTGAATTTCATGCAAGAACTTAAGCAACAACATGATAATATGAATTGGATCATTCTAACAGCTAAAACCCAACAATCTTTAACATTCAAGAAACCCTAGGTCTAGTAATATGAAGGGAATCATTATTTTGACGGAAATCTAGAGACCTAATGGGTGAAAGGAACCTACTAGTGAAATCCCACATACCTGGTGACAAATTTTATGGAGAAATCTTTCGATTTTGGGGCTGGAATGGGCGAACCGTCGCTGCGTTCTTGAACTAGGGCTGTTCGACTTCTGTCTCCTCTTTCCATTCTAATTGGATGAATTTTGGAGAATGAATTAACTTTGGGTAAGTTCTGATTTAGTTACTAGGCTAAAACTAACCAAAACTACGTAGTTTAGGGGTTAAATGACATAGTTTAGGGGTCCAACGCATAGGGAAAAGACCAAATGACCCCTGACTTAAAAGCTGTGGGGGCCAACCGATGGACTGATCAACGGTCCGTGGACTGACCCACGGTCCGTCCTGTCAACCGTCGACTGGCGTCTGAGACTGGAGTCTGAGGGGTCTGATCCACGAACGAGGACCATGACCTGTGGTCTAACCTACGGTCCGTGGGTCCGGCCGTGGGTCGACCCCTAGACATTTTTATGGACTGTTTACTGGGGAGGGCTGTAGGTGGTGAACCACAGGCCATCAGGACGGACCGTGGGTCACCCTACGGTCCATGGGTGGTGCCGGTCTGTGGCACCTGCAACTTCTGAAATCTGCATTTTGGTAGTTCAAACATACGGGGTGTTACATTATCTCCCCCTTGGGAACATTCGTCCTCGAATGAAGTCTAACTAGCCGAATATGGAGGAAAAAAGCTGTAATCCCTACCACTAAGTACTAGAAACTTAAATCTGACTGAACTAGGTTCCAAGAACATGCAAATACGCTGAAAATGCAAGTATAGCTGAAGGAACATGACACTAAGACTGAACTTACGCATGAGTAACTGAAATACTGGAGAGGAACTATTAGCTCAAGATGGAATGGAATTGGAAGGAAAGAGATGAGGATACTTGGCCTTCATGGCTGATTCTGCCTCCCAAGTAGCTCCCTCTACAGACTGACTTCTCCACAAAACCTTAACTGAAGCGACTTCTTTGTTTCTTAACCTTCAAACCTGACGATCAAGAATCTCCACTAGTACATCCTTTTAAGTGAGACTATCCTTCACGGCCAAACTTTCTAAAGGTACTATAGATGCTAGATCATCCACACACTTTTTCAACAATGAAATATGAAAGACTGGATGGACTGCTGCTAGTTCTGCTAGCAACTCTAACTCATAAGCTACTTTACCAATTCTTTTCAAGATTTTGTAAGGACCTACATATCTGGGACTGAGCTTCCCTTTCTTGCCAAATATCATCACCCCTTTGATACGCTCAAATTACACCTCCCTAAAGAAGTATAAGCAATCGTTGTCAAATAAAGAACCCAACTTGTAGGTTGGGGTTGATCCCACGAGGAATATGGTTTAGACTTAAACTTAACTCACTATTATATCCGTTTAGTCAACTTATTTCTGAAAAAAGTAAGTAAAGGGGGGGAGGGGGGAATCTGTGAAACAAATAATTGATTGTTGTTTAAGTAACAAGTGAGCAAGATTCAAACTTTGTTGTTATCAATGAGAGAGAGTAACTAGGGTGTATGTGTTTCCCATAAGCTCTTAACATGGTAATCCTAATAATAGTAATCCTTTCCTAGTGTATCACATGCAAACTGGTAAGATATGTATCCCTAAGTGACTGGTCCTCCAAATATGGAATTTCACTCTGCACCTTTGTCCGGCTACGTGTGTATAATTTACTAACCCTTACCTTTACCTCAGATTAGACATCACATCAATGTATGGCTTAGTTTTCAACCTTGCACCAATTGACATTAGACTATTAGATAGTATCACACTAAATCTCTGTTGATAATTTTTTTCTTATTAACTACCTCCTTGGTCCGGCAAGTAGCAACAAGGCAAGTTCTAACGCGTGCACTCGTTAAAAAGACTTATAAGCGAAAGAATTACCAGTACATGCATCAACGCTATTCAAGAATTACTTAGTTATCATTCATACGTTGTTAATTGCTCATGGTTCCGACAACCCTAGTTGTGGATTTAGTTACTCATGCTTGAAAGAACATAATTCATATTTTAGAAGAAGAATTCATGAACTTACGTATTCAGTAGAAGAAACCCGTAATCTCCAATTGAATTTCAAAGCAAAAGTCTTATAAATCGAAATCCGAAAATCAAATTGCCAAAGTTTGCAAGTTAATTCCCAAGAAAATATCAAGAACTAAAAGTATAAAATGGTGTCTAACCCCCTAAAACGAGGTTTACATACCTTATTTATAGAAAAACATGTCCAAAACAAAAAGGAAACAAAATAAGGAAATAAACTTTCTGGACGCGGATTCGATCGACGACTTCGACCTACGGACCGTGGGTCGATCTACGGTTCGTTGGTCAACACTTAGACTTTTTCTTGCAGAGGCTGGAACCTTCACTCCCAAATACAATCGATGGACCTATAGAATGGACCGTAGGTTGACCTACGGTCCGTGGGTCCTTTTCTTTGGCTCCATACTTGGGAGTTTCATGAGGTACTGGAACTTCAACTTCTGTGAATCATTCGACGGATATGCAGGATGGGCTGTGGTTCGACCTACGATCCGTCACTTACATCCGTAGTTCTACACTTGGTCAGACTTCCCTGATGCTCCATCTATGCTAGTCATCTATGGACCGTGACTGGACCTATGGTCCGTAGGTCACCTCCGTGGGTGGCTCCTTCTGCAGATTTTCAGTTATCATCTCACACTTCACGTCCAAGCCTATTTCCTGCAAATATAACACAAAAACATTAATTCCTACTACAATATGGCCCTAGACACACACAACTCGTAAGTGAAATGTATCAAAAATATCGTAAACTCACGGTATATCAACACCCTCAACTTAAACACGTTGTTTGTCCTCAAGCGACACACTAAACTCTAAACGACACTTGTGTAGAGGTAGATATACAAACTCAACAATCACATGGCTATTTCAACCCATTCCATCTTCTTAGTGCAAATCCTTTTTATTAAACTCAACAAGCTAACTCATGATGATCAAGATATGACAAAGATCGACCAATAGACACCACAACATACACTTTTTCACAATGACCAAGGTACCAACTTTCAGACAATGTAACTAGTGCCCTCGCTTCAAATGAAATCTTTTTCATACAGAAGCTATGAACTTTTGAGTTTTAAGATTCATTCAACACTCACGCTCAGAAGTGATTTCAAGTACAGTTAGTGCTCATTACCATAGGTTTTCCCTTATTTTCGCTGCTTGGACTGTCCAAACTAGTTGCTAGGATCAATATAGGACTTTCTTAGCTTATAACGGAGGCTCAGGGTCAGGTGTGGTACATTTGGGTACTTTTTAGTGACTTTCTGCCCTTCTTGACATTACATAGGCTTTTTACCTCTTGTCTCGACCTATTTATGATATCCTTTCATTTCAGTTTCTTTCCCTTAACTCTTTTCAACATATATGGATGTGACTTTGTGTCTCTTATTTTTCATTTTTTTTCACTTTATTTTTTTTCTTTAATTTTTTCAGCACTTTTATTTACCAGCTTTTTGCTTCTTTTGCACAAAGTCACAGCCTCTTCTATCCTTTCTTCTTCTCTTTTCAACACCACACTCTTTTCATACCTTTTTTTTTCGGTTTCCTTTTTCATAGCCACCCTCAACTTATGGATTATGCATTAGTTGAGGTGCACAATATCCGATGTCGGACCAGGGCCAAGATCAAGGTAACTTTTGATTTAGCCACCCTCAACTTAGGCTTTTGGCCTAAGTCAAGGTGCATATGTCCAAGGAGAGACCGGGGCTAATACAATATTTTAAGAGAAGGTGAGTTAGGTGAATCAAAAGAAATGGTTTATTTAAAGCTCAAATATTTGGATCAAATGGAACATTGATTTCATTTGGTCGGACCATTTTAGGCTTAAGTGGACTAATTTGAACAAGGGCCTATGATCACTTCCCAACTTCTAGCCTAGATCATCTTAGCAGGACCAACGAGGCAAGTTCTAGATTGGCACAAACTGTATGAACATTCAACTTTTCTCACATGCTCTTGGCACATTATTTCATTATCGGATTACCCAGTTCAAGTTTTAGCTTAAGTCACGGGGTCAAATCAGTTCTTATCATGTCACATTGAGATTCAACACAGTCAACTTATCAAGACTATAGATCTAGCACAATTCAACATTTTTGGATAGGGATAATTTTTTTTCATGCTTTTTAAGCCATCATGCTTTCATTTTTCTACTTCCTCCTACACATACATTCCTAAACATTCCGATTCAATAGAAATTAACACAGTCTAATGGGGAAACGAACATAGGCAAGAAAACCCCAAGAGAGGGTTATGAGTTGGGTTACTCAGACTTCACCCTATCACTCACAATCCATTTACCCCACCCCCAACAAAATAAAGTGTGATTGTCCCCAATGCACAAAAAGTAAAAGTTAAAGGATCGGGTGAAGCAAACATGTGGCGCATATGCGCCGAAGACCACTCAACCAGCGGGTGGGTCCAGTTTCCCGAAGCCCACTGGATCAACACTCGGGTTACCATCAGTAGTACCCGCATCTACAATCCCAGCACCCTCAGTAGTGCTATCATCAACTCTCACAGCACCATCAGTAGTGCTCACGCTGCTAGAGGTACCAACACCAATCTCCCTAACCGGCTGCTGTCACAACTCTTCGTCAACTATGGATGACCTCCGGGCCGCCGAAATTTGTTGGCGCTCCTTCTTGCTAGCTCTCCCAACCTCAGTGTCATTAGAAGTATGACTGGAGCAAGGGCGTTTCCCAACAGTATGGGAAGAATCTGGCGGTGGCATACCATCTTCGAATAGGGCACTCAACACCGTATCATTAACTGATGCCATAGGAACGGACTCAGGCTCAGTCTCTAGTGGAGTGAGAAGTCCAGTGATAATAGGACAGAGACTCTCTATCTCCTTCTGGAGAGTGGTCACATCAACAATCAGGGCCGGACTCTCTAAGATTCTCAACTCAAAGGCATCCAGGCGCTTATGAATGGAAAGAAGGTTTCAAAAATTTGAAGATTCTCATATATTGACCATTTGCATTTCTCCTCTGGTCATGTACTTTTTGTTTTAAGCAAAAAAATGTTCTTTTATTACATAAGGGTAGGTGGAGGAGAAATGAGCAAATTAATTACGATATGGAGAATTGAACCGTCACCAATTCGATGATCAAAATTTAGGTGGTCAACCAATTGACCTACTGATTTTTATTATGTAGTAAATAATGATATAGTTATCGTTTTTTTCTATCATGCAACAAATGTAGAATAACAATCATGGAGAAATGTGATGTGTCACTGTAAGTGATATAAGTTTTTCCTCATTTGGAATTGAACATTTATAACGAATGTGGTCACTTAATAAAAGAAAGTAATGATACAAACAATGTAGTAACTTATTGAATTAATTAATGAAAAATAATAATTTCAGAAGGTATTTTAGTATAATAATGGATCATACTTGAAATTTTGATGTCCAAAGTGAAAATGTGATGTAAAGAAATATGAAACATTATAAATAAATAAGCTTAGTAATAAATAACAAATGAGGAAAAAAGACCTCTATAGATTTCTAAATTTTAGATAATAACATAGTACATAGCTCTAGGAGAATTGAGGTTTTTAACCACCCGGCCATTTGAAGGAGCTTTACGAGACCATTTAAGGGTGGCCATATTAACACATCAAATCATGACCCGAGCTTTTGGTACTTGTATGGAGGTCAAATTTCAATTTCAAAATTCATAAATTATGTCTCAAAAGGCATAACAAGTTATGTCGTACTGTAAAATCTAATTCCTGCATAAATCATGTTAAGTGAGGCAAAAGTTCAATTTCTGAAACAAGTTATCCCCTTAAAAGGTATAATAAGTTATGTTGTACTGCATAACTTAATTCCTACTAAAGCTTATGTTGAGTGAGAAAAATATTTTCTGAACTTACATCTCGGTTTAATTAAATATATTATGTTGAATCTGATTATAGGGTATTATCAAGTAGGTGAAGCTCTCTAATATCATCCCAAGAATCTTGCATCAAAGAATTGTTATATCCATATCCAAGTTGAAGTCACAATGTGTCACGACCTAGACCGTTGTGATGGGCACTCACACAAACCCTCCGGTGGGAGAGCCATTACTAAAGCCCGACGAAGTAACTTAACCAAAAACTATGCATTTAAAGATACAAAAGCAGGTTTAAATAACTAAATAATTAATACGGAGTTCCCATAAACTCCGGAAGTTCAACTAACATCTAACAACTAATGCGGATATAACCCCTAGAACCTGAAAGTCATTGTACCAAAACATCTAAAGTTCAACAAGTCTAAGAACAAGGGGTACAAGCCCAACCAACGTAAGAAATAACTAGATAGTCTAGGTCTGAACATATTGGACTAAACAAAATGAAGGACTCCATGGCAGCCTGAAAGAACTGGCTCACCCTTGAAATCCGGTCTCGATCAGTGATCTCCTAAACTAGGTCTGTCAGTAGCCGCCTGAAGATGCCATGTACTCAACAAAGAAAGAGCAAATGCAGTATTAGTACACAACCACCGTGTACTGGTAGGATCACACGGCTATTCCAGTAAGCAAACATACATAAGCAATCACGACATAGTATACATGACATGTACAAAATATATGCACATATACCGGTTATCAATCAAGAACAACTTACAACTCCACATTCTCATTAACAAGAAAATATGACAATTTAATGGTCCTCTCATGGAACCCATACCCTAACTATTAGTGTGCCGAAACGTGATACCCGATCCCAATTAGTGTGTCGGAATGTGACACCCGATCCAATGTATATGTTGGTACGTGACATCCAATCCCAGTTAGTGTGTCGGAACGTGACATCCGATCCATTCAACATATCACAATCACAAATACAATGTACATTCTCATAATCATACAATCAAGAGTTAATTCATGGCATACAATCATTCATTCATACTCATTTGCATTATGTGTGATCAATAGTACAACATTCACATACATATATGCATTACAATGAAGAAAATACTAACGTACATCACACAAACATGAAATCAAACCACCACCTACCTCGAAACGAAGCTTGAATCCTACTAGGACACTTGATTCTTCCCCTTCCGAATTCTTTTCTCTTGTTCATGGTCTAAAAACAACAATTTAATACAAGGATCAATAAACGAGGCCTAATTACCCGGATTACAATCAACATTATCAACTCTAGGCCAAACCCAAAATCCTAATACTCAATTTTAGGGCTTTTCCACTATTAGCTTCAGATCAAAACCCTTCCTGAATAATAATTACCCAAGAATCTAAGTTCTACGGATCGAAAAAGGATTAGGGGAGTAAAATTCTTACCTTTAGCGCTAGAAGAGGTGGAAATCTGTCAAGAACTTACCCTGGGTCGTTTCTTAGCTCTCAAGAATGAAAGTTGCAGAATAATAACGTTTTTGGGGTTTAATTCCAACTTAAGTCGCAACTGGCCCGCTATAATGGGCCCTGTCCCGCCATAGCGGCCCCACCCCTAGAGGGATAATTCCTTCCCTGGCGGCTTGCATGGAGACAAAATGTCGAAATTAGAGTTTCAAACCCCCATTTTACAACACACCTTCAACCCATGACATTCAAAAACTACCTGCTCACGCTAAGATCAGTTTCAGGAGTTCTACTCTCCCGAATTTGATTCCATAAAGTCGTATGGGTTCCTTAACATCTTAGATATCTACTCATGTGATAAATTTCATAATTAAATCCCCAATTCATGGCCAGATTTCCCTATACTTCACTGACTCTAATTTCATGCAAATCTGGACTAGGCTAGAAATTTCCAAGTTACTACCAAAAAGTTTTCTGACCCCAATTCTTTCTCCATTGGCTTTTCCCTAACGACGGGATCAGGTCGTTACAAGAGATACCAATTTACCCATCACTCGTCCCCGAGTGATCAACTAGTAAAGACTGGCTAAAGTAAAGGTAGAGTAGTACCTGAATCGCTGAACAACTGGGATACTTGTCTTGCATGTCCCTCTTGGTCTCCCAAGTAGCTTCCTCAACCAGACGATGCTTCCGTTGAACTTTCACAGACTTTATCTCCTTTGTCCTCATCTTCCAGATGTCACGATCAAGAAGTGCAACCGGTACCTACTCATACTGAAGGTTCTTGTCTAGCAAAACTGAGTCCCATTTTATGATGTAGTCTCCAACCCATGGTACTTCTTCAACATGGATACATGAAATAATGGATGACCTCCAGATAAGTTTGGAGGTAAAGCCAATCTATAGGCCACTGGCCCTACACAGTAAAGAACTTCAAAGGGTCTAATATATCGAGGACTAAGCTTGTCCTTCTTGCCGAATCTCATCGACCCCTTCATAGGTGACACTTTAAGGAGAACTTTCTCACCAGTCTAAAATGCCATGTCTCTTACCTTATGGTCTGCATACTTTTTCTATCGACTTTGGGCTGCTAGGAGCTTAGTTTGGATGCTTCTTACCTTATCTTGAGAATTCTTCACCAAATCAACTCCCAAGTGTTTCACATCCCCATCCTCAAACCATCCTATGGGTGATCTACATCCCCTCCATAAAGTGCCTCAAAGGGTGCCATATCAATGTTGGAGTGGTAACTTTTATTATAGGAGAACTCACACAAGGGTAGGAACTTATCCCAATGTCCTCCAAAGTCGATCACACAAGCCCTCAACATGTCCTCTAGCACTTGAATAGTCCTTTCTGACTGCCCATCCGTCTGTGGATAGAAGGCGGTGCTAAAGGTGAGTTTAGTGCCCAACTCATTATGCCATTTCTTCCCAAACTTGGATGTCAACTGCGTACCATGGTCTGAGATGACAGAAAGGGGCACCTCGTGCAGCCTTAGTATATCTTTCACATAAACCTTAGCCAACTGCTGAGCATTATAGTCCATTCTGACTGAAATAAAATGGGCTGACTTAGTCAATATGTCAACCACTACCCAAATAGAATCAAACTTCCCCAAAATATTGGGGAGACCAACCACGAAATCCATGGCTATCCTTTCCCACTTCCATTACAGAATTGGCATTCTCTGAAGCAAACCTGTAGGCCATTGAATCTCATATTTTATTTGTTGGCAATTTTGGCACTTAGCCACAAACTCCGCTATATAAAGTCGCTTTAAGTCTCGATACATCTTGGTCACACCCAGGTGAATAGAATACCGCGAACAATGGGATTCTGTCAATGAATTCTGAATCAAGTCGTGCATTGAGGAACAAAAATTCTTCCCTTAAAACTGAGCATACCCCTCGCATCAAGAACCATGTCTTACGCATTACCAGACACTGTCTTTCTCCTAAGCTCATTCAAATTCTCATTCTTAAACTGTTTGGCCTCGATCTCCTCAATGAATGTGGCCCTAACCTCAATGCTAGCTAACACCCCACCTCTTTCTGAGATGCCCACCTGCATGAATTTAAACTCCAAGGTTTTAATTTCCCTAGCCAAAGGTCTCTTGGATACCCCCAAGCAAACTAGACTACCCATACTTAGCGCCATCCGACTTAATGCGTCTGCCACCATGTTAGCCTTTCCCAGATGATACTGGATGGTTACATCATAATCATTAAGCAACTCCATCCACCTTCATTGTCTCAGATTTACATCCTTTTGAGTGAATACATGTTATAGGCTATGGTGGTCAGTAAATACCTAACACTTAACACCATAAAGATAATGCCGCCAGATCTTAAGGGCAAATACTACCGCTGCCAACTCCAAATCATGCATCGGGTAGTTCCACCTTCAACTGTCGCGATGCATAATTTATGACACTCTTATACTGCATCAGTACATCACCTAAACCCAAATGTGAAGCATCACAATCAACAATAAAATCTTTACCTTCCTCCGGTAGTGCCAAAATAGGTGCTGTGGTCAGAAGAGTCTTGTGCTTTTGAAGGCTCTCCTCACATTTTTCAGTCCATTCGAAAGGTACCTCCTTTTTGGTCAACCTTGTCAGATGTGTGGCAATGGAAGCAAAATTCTTCACAAATCGACGATAGTAGATGGCAAGCCCCACAAAACTCCTAATTTCAGTCACAGAACTAGGCCGGACCCAATTCCTGAATGCTTCAATCTTTTGGGGATCTACCATCCCTAGAAACTAAATGTCCCAAAAAGGCAACCGATGTCAACCAAAACTCACACTTAGAAAATTTAGCATACAACTTTTGTCTCCCAAGAACACCTAGAACAATACGAAGATAGTCGGTATGCTCTTCCTCACTTTTCGAATAAACCAATATGTCATCAATAAAAAAAATCACAAATGAATCCAGAAATGGTTTGAATACCCCATTCATCAAACTCATGAAAGTTGTAGGCGCATTTGTCAACCCAAACAACATCACTAGAAACTCATAGTGCCCATAGCGGGTTCTGAATTCCGTGTTTGGTACATCCTTGGGCCTAATTTTTAACTGATGGTAACTAGACCTTAGATAAATCTTAGAGAAAACTGTTGCACCCTGCAATTGGTAAAAAAGATCATCTACCTGAGGCAACAGATACTTGTTCCGAATGGTGACCCTATACAATTGGTCATAGTCTATGCACATCCTCAAACTACTATCCATTTTCTTAACAAACAAGATTGGGGCACCCCATGGGGAAGCACTAGGATGGATAAATCCTTTATCAAGAAGTTCCTGAATTTGAGCTTTAAGCTCTCTCAACTACGCTGGAGCCATGCGATAAAGAGGAATAGAAATGTGGCGGGTAACAAGTTCCAAATCAATGTAGAAATCTATATCCCTATCCTGAGGCATACCAAGAAAATCGGTAGGAAACACTTCTCTAAATTCTGACACCACAGGAATAGACTCAATAGAGGGAGATTCAACCTCAACATCCCGAATATGGGCCAAATATGCCAAACAACCCTACCACACTAGTTTCCTAGCCCATATGGAGGATATGACCTTAGCTGGCTTAGGCTTGTACACCCCTTCCCACTCTAACTTTTCCCTACCAGGGATCTCTAGAGTCACAGACTTAGTAATACAATTAAGCACATCATAGTAGAGGGACAACCAAGTCATGCCTAAGATGATATCGAAGTCAGTCATATCATAAATAACCAAATCAGCCCAAGTCTGGAAACCCATAAACAAGATAGGACAAGCACGATAGACATGGGTGACTATGATAGACTCTCCAACTAGGGTAGAAACATGGATGGGGGCATCAAGTACATCACAAATCATAACAAATTCTGAGGCAAATCGCACTGACACATAATAATAAGTAGAACCCGAATTAAACAACACATTAGCCATCCGGTCACAGACAAGAATAATACATGTGACCACTGCGACAGAAGCATCTACCTCACTCTTGCCCGGAAAGGCATAACACTGAGCCCTGTTATCTTGACGAGTGACCTCCATGCCTGGCTGCACTGCAACCCTGCCTGCATTACCATTTCCCGACCTCCACGGCCTAGCTGATTTCCTCCTCATCCATCTTGTGAATGTCTTCTACCATTATTACCATTGCCCGCGGGTACCACTGCTCTAGTCTGCTGCTGCGCGGGGTCCAACATGCGAGGGTGGGAACAATCTCTCCTCATATGCCCAGGTTCTCCACAATTATAAAAGTGCGATCAAATGACGGCCTGCTACCTACCGACGGTGCGGCTCCCTGGCTATCCTAAATCAGATTCTGATGTGGAGCTCTCGAGTAGTCACCTGTAGAAGTGGGCATAACAGACTGAATTGGCCGGGCTGCAAGTGTCGGCCTCCTTGAACCTCTGGAGTAGGAACCCTGAAAGTTGCCTGTTCTCTTAGCTTTCTTAGCCAACGCCTTAGTCTGCCTATTACGCCTCACTCCTTCCACTTTATTCACAAAATCCGTTAACTCTTTAAAACTTTTTCCTGTAGAAGTCATATGCATAGATAATACGTGTAACTCAGAGTTCATTCCCTTGACGAATAGACAGATCCTCTCCTCCTCAGTAGTCACCAATGGTGTAGCATATCTAGACAAAGCATGAAACTTAGCCTCATAAGCAACTACATACATACCACCTTGTTCCAAAGTCATGAACTCATCCTTATTAGGATCTTTCAAAGTCCGGGGTACATACTTTTCTAGAAACAGAGCATGAAATTGTATCCAAGTGAGTGGGGGTAAAACTGATGATCTGCATTCCATCTAGGCCCTTCACTACTGCTTAGCCTCACCCTGAAGCTAGAAGGTCACAAACTCTACCACACGTTGGTGTACGATACCTAACTTATGCAGCCTCTCATAACAATCCAAGATGAACTCATAGGCGTCCTCACTCTCAGAACATGGAACACATGCGACTTCAACTTCAGAAACTTAGTCAACATCTCATGCTCATTACATGTCATAATGGGACCCAACAAAGGACGGAAAAAGGCATCAGTGCCTAATGCTCCATCTCCCATGGGACTAGTAACAGTAACGGGGCGGTTGATCGGAGGTTGAGTAGCTTACACTGCGGGAAGAACTCCAGGACCAACCAATCCTTTCAGGAAAGACATGACCTGCTAAGCTAACACTGGGTCTAAGGGAGGAATGCTGGTATTCCTAGCCGGTGCATCCTCTTCCTTTCCAACATCCTCTTCCTCCCCAATTTCCAAATTCTCTTCTACCTCTTCATGATTTGCGGGAGGAACCTCATCTCTGGGAGCATTTTCAACTAGTGCTCCACCCATAGTGGGTGCTACCCTTTCTCGGCCTCTGCCCCTTGCTCTTTCTCTACCCCTGTCTCGACCGCGACCTATTACTGCAGATTATTCAACTAGCTCATTGACAGGAGCTACGGGCCTGACGCCGTTGAATCTAGTATTAACCATCTGCGGACAAAAGAGTGAAGGATATTAGATACCAATTTGGATCACCAGATACCAATTGGAATCAAGTTATAGCAAGAAAGGAGACAAGGGAAAACAAATAGATTTCCTAAAGTTCTATAGCCTCTCGAAGAAAAGTACAAATCTCTCCGTACCATTCTGCAAGACTCTACTAGAATCATTTTGGTACAACGAGATCAACGAACCTTCAGTCATTGTACCAAAAAAACTAAAGTTCAACCATCCTAAGAACAAGGGGTACAACCCCAACCAATGTAAGAAATAACTAAATAGTCTAAGTCCGAACAGATTGGACTAAACAAAATGAAGGACTCCATGGCAGCCAGAAAGAACTAGCTCACCCTTGAAATTCGGTCTCGATCAGTGATCTCCTAAATGAGGTCTGTCAGTAGCCTCCTGAAGATGCCTTGTACTCAACAAAGAAAGAGCAAGTGCAATATCAATATACAACCACCATGTACTCCTAGGATCACATGACTCTTCTGGTAAGCAAACATACATAAGCAGTTACAACATCGTAAACATGACATGTACATATTATATACATATATACCGGTTATCAATCAAGAACAACTTACAACTCCACATTCTCATTAACAAGTAAATACGACAATTCAATGGCCCTCTCATGGAATCCATACCCAAACTGTTAGTGTGCCGGAACATGACACCCGATTCCAATTAGTGTGTCGGAACATGACACCCGATCCATTAAACATACCACAATCACAATCACAATGTACATTCTCATAATCATACAATCAATAGTTAATTCATGGCATACAATCATTCATTTATAATCATTTGCATTAGGTGTGATCAATAGTGCAACATTAGCATACATACAAGCATTATAATGAAGAAAGTACTAATGTCCATCACGAAAACATGAAATTAAACCATCACCTACCTCGAAATTGTCACGACCCAGGGGTACACCCTAGATGTAACATGGCGAACTTGACCCCGAAGGGGTCCCATACAACCACTTAGCATAGCATAACATAAGATAATAGAAAAGTATGAAAATTTTAAAACTTTATCCACACAATCGAAGTCTTTATAAAACGTAAGTGGAAATCTTACTACAGTTTGTCTCAAACCATCTAAACTCAATTGAGTAAATCTCTATGGGATGTAGCCCATACAATAGTCTCAATACATGAAAATAAAATACATAAAGGAAATGATGGCTTTATCCTCGATGCTATGAGGACTCACCTGAAATGACCCAAAAAGTTCTTAAAAATGTGCTTCGGAAGTTACCAGAAACTTGTTTAGCTATATATATAAAAAAAAAATATCCGTTTCATTTTTCAAAAATCCGACTTCATATTCTTTTTTAGGGGGTCAAATTGAGTGGGAAATGGGTCTAACCCAAATTTTAGAGCAACCGTATCAAAATCCGAAATTTCCAAGTGAAGCCTTTTTCGAGGGTCTACTTT
>JAJOOR010039287.1:0-15898 GCA_036250505.1 Solanum acaule | reverse complement strand
TTAATTTTATATATGTTTTGTCCCTTTCCATTTTGAAAAATCAATATTCTCTCCATTTTATTTTATATGTCATTTCTTTTTATAAATATATTGGTTATTCCCTCTTCTTATTGGAACACATGTTGACTTGTGGTGAATACTTATTCCCTCTTCTTATATAGTAATTTTATAATGTATAATCAAAATTAAAATTTTAAAATCATCCCAATCCTAATTTTAAAAACTAGTATGATGCAAAATACCGTACTAAGATACTAAATTATTTCTAAAGTTAGGTGTGTTTCTTTTGTCATTTCGGCATGACGCTATCTACAAATATTTCAATTTTCATATTTGAGGAAGCAAACTAAAGAGAAGAAGAAAACAAGGCCTATATTTCCTTTCTTGAATATCCATACAAATTTAGAGTTGATTTCTGACATAATTATTATTAGTTGAGCGATCATATGTGAAATCAATCCTACAAATTTAATACATTTGTCACCATTATAAATTTGATCATCGACACCATTAATATTGTTTTCATGTAACATTAAAACTACTCCAGCAATATCGAAAAGGGAAAATTATCTCGGTGGCCATGCTAATACCCTCACCGTGGACGACATTGATCTCGACCTTGGTTTTATGGTCTTCAATCGGGTAAGCACGGTTAGAGGGTGTTTGAGTAATTTTATATGATGATCAAGATAGTTAAAATAGAAACGTTTTAAGCTTAAAAATAGTTCAAATAGCTAGTCACCAAACTTAACCAGTTGGAAGTTGGAGTAGACATATTTTTATTTATTTAATTATGTCTTCCGCCGTAATTACTAATTATGTTACTCTAAGTTACAATAATTCAATACAAGTTATTTTCAAGAAAATATAACATGACAAATTATCTAGCTTTTGTCAAAAGAAGTATTTTCCAGAAATTAGAGGAAAATGTTTTCCGTTGGAAAATTGATCTCTTTGATAAGTCACTATATATCTTGAAGACGTGTTTAATTTGAGATTGAAGATTAATTAGATTAAATGAGTGGTTTAATCACACTTAATAAGAAGTAACACGTCGTTGTTCTGCATTAATATGACAATTTATTTTTGTAAATTACATATGCATGCATTACGACATGAATGGCCACAATTAAATTGAATTGAGTCTTTCTAAATTGGGTAAGATTTGAAAATATGGACTCATTTTAATTAAGCATAATATATAAATATTTCCTTTAACTTGGATTCAGCTCATGGCATATATGCCCTCCAGCTTTAGGTGTGTACAAGTAAACATTTAAACTTGTATAAAATTGAACAAGTAGACACACGTGTCCTACGTGACATAATACACGTAGGACGCTATGTAGGACACAAGATTGCCATGTCGGACGAATGTATGTATTTGTTCAATATTATACAAGTTTAAATGTCTAATTATGCAGACCCAAAGTTAAATGTCATAGTTGCTAGCTAAAGCCAAATTAAGGGTCATGTTTATATATTACTATGTCTTTTAATTATAAACTAGGACCAAGTGATATAGATAGGTGACACTATAGCTAGTGCAAGCATTTTATCACATATTAATTTTGTATGTTTAATTTGTCATCCATTATAAATTTATGCCTCAATACACCAATTTATCATCCAACTCTGAGTGAATGTGTAATTCATGATATAGTTTTAACATCTCTCATTTTGAGTAAATATCTCAAAAGGTCACTTAAATATGTGAAATTATTTGAGAAAGTCACTCAACTTGGTTTTATATCAATAAAGTCACTCAATTTATGGATTTTCTTTTATAAAATCACTCAACTTAAACTATTTTTCTAAAAAATCATTATAACCAAAAGATAAAAAAAAGATAATTGCACAACTACCCTTCAAGTTTAGTTTCGTAATACTTACTTTCATGGTAGTTTATAATATTATGCTTATCTCTTAGAGTATTTTAGTTTTAATAATTGTCTTAACTTAATTAATATCAACTCAATTGTCCAAGCATTAAGTATTGATTCCACTTGGCTCAGGTTTCATCATATTCTACCACAATTTAATGATTTATACCCACTAACATATGCACTAAATATTTTATTTTGATGATAAAATGCATATACACCAACACTTGAAAATTAGTCCGGACAAATCCAAATTCGATGACTCCAAAGCTGAATCATCCCCTCCCACCCCAACGATGAGGCTGAGATAAACCATTCCCTTCCCCCCACCCCCCACAAATTCTTCCCTCTTTTTCTTCTTTTGTCAACCTGAGAAGATGTTTTTTTCAAGAAAAAAGAACCATTCCTTTCTGCCCCCTGCAAAAGTTTTTCAAAAAATTATTTCAACTAAATATTGGATACTAGTTTTTGAATGTACCTTCATTAGTCCTATTTCTGTGGTTTTGAAGTGAAATTTCATTTTAATCTGTGGGTCGAATATTTAATACTAGTGTTTAATATGGTATTATTTAGTGTGGCGTGCATGTTTATATGGAGTAAAAAATTAGTTTATTTTGCGAAGTTAGATTTTTTTGATAAATTGAATAAAAGATGCTATAAAATCATTTAAATTAAATAATATATGATAAAGGGAAATTCAGTTAAATCATAAATTTTTATGTTAATAATAATTAGGTTAAGAAGATAATTATCAAAAATAAAATAAGAGAAATAAACATAATATTATAAATTATAATGGAAGTAACTATTACAAAACTAAACTTGAAGGGTAGTTTGTGCAATTTTCCCTTTTATCTGTTGGTTATAATGGTTTAAGCTGAGTGATTTTATAAAAAAAAAAATCTATAAGTTGAGTGACTTTATTGATATAAAATCAAGTTTAGTGACTTTTTCAAATAATTTCATTGAGCGACCTTTTTGAGATATTTACTCCTCTCATTTTTTAAAAAAAATTTACTCTGATTTTACATCTTCATATATTCTTAATTAATTAATGGTTTTTGCAGTTTGTATCTTTGAAGCCTGTATATGTTGTAAACATGAAAGTAGCAGTTGTAGGGGCAAATATAAGTGGACTGCTTTCTGCATATGAATTGGCAAAATCTGGAGTCAAAGTTGTGGTTTATGAGAAGGAACATTATCTCGGCGGCCATGCTAAGACCGTTACTATCAATGGCGTCGATCTTGACCTTGGCTTTATGGTCTTCAATCGTGTAAGTACCATCAGAGGCTGTTTGAGTAAGCTTATAAAATGATCAAATCACTTTAGTTGTAATTAAGAATTTATTTATTTTAACTTAAATACGCGTTATTGATAAATGCTAAAGTTGCTCATAAATTAAGTGTGTGCATGGAAGGGGAGGGGTTGAAATAGGTGGACGGAAGGGTACTTTTAATCCGAAAATTTATATTAAGAGTATTTAGGATCCAATAGATGGAACAAAGACAAACTCAAGTCATTTTCAATTTCTAATTTATTGTAAGAAATTAGAAAAAAGTGGTAAGGAAAAAGTAGTTTTAACTAATTAGTAAAGAGAAAAATGGTTTCTTATATTTGAGAGTAGGTTCAATTCAAATCGTCCTGTATGCATTGAATAATTTTGATCCTTTAAATTTGTTAAAAGCTAACAATTTTACTCTCCGATAAATTTTTGAAAAGTAATATTTTTACTCTCTCATGTGTATTTGACAGGTAACTTATCCCAACCTGATGGAATTTTTCGAGTTCCTTGGAGTTGATGTGGAAATCTCTGATATGTCATTCTCAGTGAGCTTAGACCAAGGCCGTGGTTGCGAATGGGGTACTCAAAATGGATTCTCTAGTTTGTTTGCACAGAAAAAGAATGTCTTGAATCCATATTTTTGGTAAATGATTAGAGAAATTATCAGATTCAAGCAGGATGTTATAAGGTACCAATAACTGTTTATCTTTACTATTTGTGACTTCTTATTAGTATTTGCTATTGTTTGCGCAATTTGTTGATTTACTGATCTCATTAGAAATTTAGTGCACATAAAATCTTTTTTGTTCATTTGAACATCATGATGCATTTGAAGGAAATGGACTAAATTGTTCTGTTTTGTGCACTTCCATTATTTATATGTCAAGCAAAAGAGCTATCTTCAATGGAATTTATTTCATCACGATTACGTTTCTCACTGCATTGCAGTTACCTTGAAGAATTGGACAACAATCCTGACATTGATTGCAATGAAACATTAGGGCAGTTTATCGGGTCACATGGCTACTCGGAGCTATTTCAGAAGGCTTATCTGGTGACACTGCTGTTTGTCCTTGTTGTTGATTTTGATACTTGTATATATTTGGCCTTTTTTTTCATTCAAAATATTAATCTTGCAACAAGCAATTATGTTTCACAGGTTCCGATATGTGCTTCAATTTGGTCCTGCCGCTCGGAAGGAGTAATGGGCTTTTCTGCTTATTCCATTCTTTCATTTTTTCGCAACCACCATCTTCTGCAGGTTTTTATTCTCTTACATATACGGAATTTGAATTAGCTATGTCATTTTATCTTGTGCCTGTTAGAGTGGGTTAAAGTCCCACATTGATTCAGGAATGAGCTGACGGTTTGGTCATATGGACTTGAGAAATCCTCTCCTCATGAAGTAGCTTTTTGGGTTGAGTTAAGCCCAGGTGCCATATCTTTAAAGTGCCTGAGGAAGGTTTTGTTCTTGCGTTACAGCTCTTTGGTCTCCCTCAATTGCTCACTATAAGAAGGCGATCACATACATATGTAAACAAGGTGATTTTTTTATTTCATAGTTACCAATTTTCACTTTCTTGCAAGATTTGTTAAGCATGGTTCATCCTTTGATGGGGCATTAACGAACATCCTTTGATGGGGCATTAATGAATGCAGGTTAAGGAGGAGCTTGAGAAAATAGGCTGCCAAATAAGAACTGGTTGTGAAGTAAATTCTGTATCAACAAATGAACAAGGTCTAGCTTTGAGTTCATATACATTATTTATTTTCGCTATCATATAGTTAGAAACTAGTCCAGATTCTAAGTGTAAAAGAAAGAGCCCTTGCAGGTTGTACCATAGCTTTCAATGATGGTGCCACAGAAGTTTATGACAGATGCATAATCGCTGTACATGCACCAGATACTCTGAAAATGTTAGGCAAAGAGGCAACATATGATGAAACAAGAATACTGAGTGCTTTCCACTATGTCTATAGGTACTAATTGTTTTTTCTACCTATAAGAAAAGGTAACAAAATATAGCCATGTTCCTATACATATTTTTTATGATCAGAGGACTTCTATTTTGTGCTTTAGAGAAGATCAGTTAAAATGAATGTTTTAATGGTGGCTGGTTTTAGTTAAATTAACAGTTACAGACTGCTATTCTGACCTACTATGAAAAATGGTACTAGAAGCCAAGATTAAAATAGTTAGTAATTCCGCCAATAAAATTCTAACCGCGAGCTCTAAATATCATGTTGAAATGTTACATCTTCTTTGTCCAGTACTATGAAAAGGCAAAATCATTTTCTCTTTCTTCTACAACAGTGATACTTACCTTCATCATGACAAAACGTTCCTTCCTCGCAACCCGGCAGTATGGAGTGCTTGTAACTTTTTTGGAACCATAAATAATAGAGGATGTACGACATATTGGCTCAATATAATCCAGGTGTGTTATGGAATTCAGTGATTTAGGACCTTGGTGATCTAGAAGATAATGCTCTTCGGTGGGGAGTCTTTTCTCTTGCAACTGCTCTCTTAGTTTATGAGCTGTTTAAATTTACAGAATCTTGGTGAATCAAAGCTGCCTTATCTCGTTACTGTCGATCCTCCTTACACACCAGAGCATACATTGGTTAAGTGGAGAACAAGCCACTTAGTCCCCTCAGTTGCTGCATCAAAAGCTTCACGTAAGCTACATCAAATCCAAGGGAAGAGAGGAATATGGTTTTGTGGAGCATATCAAGGTATGAATCTCTTTTTATGCAGAGCTGCTTCACAATAAATGTTCCTTTGTTCTCTTTCTATTTCTACTCAATGCCAGCTACTGATTACAACAACCTCTAATGTCTTGTTTTATTCACTGCATTTTTCTGCATAAGGTTAAAGGAAAGCGATCTGTAACACTTGTAGTGCAAACTTTATTTTTCACTTTGTGTTTCACTGCTTATTGATGTGTATTTATTGCAATACTTTCAGGCTATGGCTTCAATGTCAATGGACTAAAGGTAGTACTACTTCTGCAAATAAAGATTTTAACTTACTCAGTAAACAATTTGGAGTCTTTTGCAGCTTTTGTGGATGACTGTGACATCTTTGCTCCTCCTCAGGTGGGTGCGGTTGCTGCAGATGGTATGCTTAGAAGGAATTGTAGTGTTCTTTACAACCCCAAACATTTGGTACCAACCTGGCCTGAAACTGGAGCACGCCTTCTCGTTACTAGATTTTTCAAAAGTTACATTCAAACAGGATGCATAATGTGAGTGATGATTGTTTTATCTTGTATTACTTTCAATCTCGAAATATTGGCAGATTTCATTGATTCTACTTCTTATTTATCACATATGTGAACTTGCTATTTGAGTGGCAGCAACATGCAGAATGACTAATTTATTGAGAAACTACACTTGTTTTATTCATTCTGCAGAACGAAACATGTGTGAATCGTGGCTTATTTCATTACTCGAAGATTTCCTAGTTTCTTTTCTGATAATTAAAGATACCTTGATAATAATTTTACATGTCTTGATATACAGCTTGTTGGAAGGAGGTACAATTTTCACCTTCCAAGGAACAGATAGGAACCTCTCTCAGAGTTTCTCTAACAGTTCATAATATGCAGTTTTACTGGAAGGTAACTTAAAATCTTCTTTTTCTTAAAAAGTTAAACCCAAAAAAGAATACTCAGAAGGCAAATTCTGTGACATCTCTTACAGGTTGCAATCCAAGCTGATCTAGGTCTTGCCGATGCTTTTATTCACGGGGATTTTTCTTTTGTTGATAAGAATGAAGGTCTTCTTAATCTTTTCATCATGAGTAAATGACTCGTTATCGTTGTGAATGGCTCTTTATTGGTACTTAGCTTCCCTGAGTTCTTTTGCAGATATTAATCGCCAACAGAGATTTGAAAGCATCTGTTAGAACATCTAGCAAGAACAAGTAAAATAGTTTACTGGCCTGAAATCAAGAAACATAAACTTCTGTTCATATGCTAATGTTCTTCATCATTTTTCATGGCTCTAGAGGCTGGTGGACACCATTGCTTTTTACTGCAGCACTGTCATCTGCAAAATATTTCATTCGACACATTTCAAATCAAAACACCCTGACTCAGGCTCGTTGGAATATTTCTCTCCATTATAACCTGGTATTTACTTAACTTGCATATTATATCTCCCAAAGAATGTAACACTTTTTTTCCTAAAATGGGCTTCCATTGTTTGGATTATAAGCATTGTGGTGTTAATTATTTTTTTCCAGAGTAATGAACTGTTCTCACTCTTTCTGGACGAGACAATGACATACTCATGTGCAATTTTCAAGGTCAGCTCTCAAATTTTAAATACGTGCCACCTAAGTTGCATGGACTCTTCACTTTCAATGCCGCACCCGTGTCGGATTCTCCAAGAATGCACTATTTTTGGAGCATCTGACACTCACCCCTTGACATTTTTGAAGAGTCCGAGCAACATAGCTTGCCACTTTTCTTCTTCTTAGTCAAGCTACATTCCCAAAGTAATGGTCTAGTTTTCTTTCTTGTTTTTTCTAGAGTGAGGATGAAGACCTGAAAGTTGCACAGCTGAGAAAGATTTCTCTACTCATTGAAAAGGTAAGCCATCAACTAAGTAAAAATTGCTAAATAAATTTCAGAAAAAAATTGATTCTGCTTCCTCGATTCTGTTTAGGCAAAAATTAGCAAGGAACATCACATTTTAGAGATTGGATTTGGTTGGGGAACTTTGGCTATGGAAGTTGTCAAGCAAACAGGATGCAAATATACTGGTATAACACTCTCGGAGAAGCAACTGGAGTATGCACAGTTGAGAGTTGAGCAAGCAGGACTTCAGGTATAGTACTTACAATGTCTATGGAAGCTTCAAATTTTCTAGATGACTAACATGAAACTCACACGAAGCTTTATTTCGTTGTTGGTTCTGCTTTCATTTCCGTATTTCCTTTTTCAAACTGCTTTGAGATGAGTTACTTAAGCCGAGGGTTAGTGGAGACAACTCTCTTATCTTTACGAGGTAGGGGTAAGGTCTGCGTGCACTCTACCCTCCCCAGACCCCACTTGGGCTTACATTGGATATGTTGTTGCTAACATGAAGTTTATGCTACAATATAATTGCTATAAGCTGAAGCAAATGATAAAAGCAACTAGGAAATTCCACTTCGTGAACTAAACCTTCTTTCATTTTCGTGCTTCTAACCTAAATGCTTTTTCTAATGATGGCTCTGTCCAGGCCAACTTACGCACAACTTAATGCTTTGTTGTATTTTTTTATTCCCAAAATTATACGAAGAGGTGATTAACATGGGAACACTCTATGCTTAACACTTGAAGCCAAATTTGGGCAATTTCAGAGCTAGTGTTATCTATTAAAATTTCATTTCAATGAAACTTTTTCACAGGATCAAATAACATTTCTCCTATGTGACTATCGCCAAATCCCAAATAAGGACAAATATGACAGGATTATATCATGGTGAACTTTTATCCATCTATACATCTGGACATATTGTATTACTTATTACAAGTCAAGCCAGTGTGATAATTGTACTAATAATCATTTTCAGCGAGATGTTAGAAGCTGTTGGTCACGAGTTTATGGAGGAATTCTTTACTTGCTGTGAATCCGCACTAGCAGAAGATGGCCTTCTTGTTCTGCAGGTAATGAATTAAAGTGAATCCTCAACACGTTGCACATTGTTCACGTTTTCCCTTCAATTGTTAGAAAATTAGGAAAGAAGGAGCACTCTCAAATCACTCAAATTAACTTTGAAGACAAGTGGATGAAAGCATTCTTCTTTACTTATCCAACTTTCTTCACATAAAAAGATTAACTACATTGGAGTTAAAAAAGAAAGATACAACATAGGAGCTTCTAAGACTTCTTCTAGCATAGCATATATTAAGATAATTCATATATCGTGAAAATCTTTGAAAGGCTTTTCTTCTTCAAATACGAGGTTCAATTTCCAACATTAATTTCCTTCATTGTTAGCTCGCCCTTGTTTCTTTATGATGCTTATCACAAATGTTCGCTTTCCTTAGTTCATTTCAACGCCAGATGTGAGGTATTCAGAATACATACAAAACTCAGACTTCATAAAAGAGTATATATTCCCAGGTGCATGTGTGCCTGCACTAAGTCGAGTAACATCAGCTATGGCTGCTGCATCCAGACTATGGTAACAAAGAGTTGATTTTGTGATTCTGCACTAGTGTACATGCTTGCCAATCTTTCAAAAGCATTTGATAAATGATATAAATGCAGTGTAGTGCACCTGGAAGATATAGGAATTCATTACTATCAGACACTAAGATATTGGCGAAAAAACTTCCTGAATAATAAAAGGTAACGTAACATAACCAAAATAAGTCCTCAGCCTTCTCCGTTGAGTTAAAGCCATTATTTCCTTCATGAACAATGTATAGCTTGATCAGTTCTAAATGTTGATACTTGACTATTGATAACTCTGTGTCACTAGCCAAATTCGTGCTTTGGGATTCAATGACAAGTTCATCAGGACATGGGAGTACTACTTTGACTACTGTGCTGCTGGATTTAAAATGTGCACGCTAGGAGATTATCAGATATGCTGATAAATCTTTCAAAACATATTTCATAGGCGTAAAATGTGAGCAATTTTGATCGAATTATGTTAACTGCCTCTTCTAAAAATTTAATATAAATGGTACAAAACATTACATACTATATTTTAACATACCGCTTCATGTTCTTTGAAAATCTTTTGTTTTTTTGCGCGGTGAAATTCAAACTATGTTTGTATCATATTGAATTATGTGAACTACTTCATTTGAAAACATACTGTTTCACCAAGTTTGAGAAGTAAAACAACTCAAAGGTGCATGCTCCATTTTTTTTTTTGTAGATTGTATTCTCAAGGCTAGGCAATGTTGCAGCATTTGGTGATCCTTACATTAATGTTGTACCTTCAACTTATTAACATTTCTTTATTTGGAATATATATCAGAACTTTAGTCTTTGCAAATAAATAGTTCCTCAAATTGCGCCTAAGTTATATTTTAGCAATTTGGCTTATGACACGTTTAGCAAACATGAAAGTAGAGGGGTGTTTTTAAGACTGTCAAAGTTTCATGGATGAAATTAATAATTCACGCCAAGTTCATGAGTGTTTTCGATACTTCTCTTATACTTAAAATCTTGTATACATGAATGGAAAACTGTGAAATAGTCCAAGTTTGAACTGTTTCTGTTTTTCATGTTTGGGACAAGGTACTAGGGACTACCTAATATTTAATTTGAAAGTTTTGTATATGTATGTCAGTATATGGCAAGATGAGAAATAGTATAACTTTGAACTATTTCAATGTTTGGGACTTTGCACATGGAGTCTTGGACCTCTATTGCTTGCATAGTTTTGGTAATGGGTAACCACATTTTCTCATAAATCATAAATGGTTTCAATGAATATCTTTTTGAAATTTTTGTTTCAAATAAAAATTTCATTTTATCAAATTTTAGTGAAAAAAAATCGATTAAATAGATTGTATGACTTTACAAGTAAAACGTTCATAGTTGAGTGACTTTTGAATTAAAAATCAAACTTTAGTGACTTTCTGAGAGAAAATTTCTTAGTTACGTTGAGTGACCATCATCTGAGATATTATCTCGTTATTTATTTCTACTATGTTGAATTCCAAGACTAAGAGCCCACTTGGCTTAATTTAAAAAAGTAGCTTTTTAAAAATAGTTTTTTAAAAAGTCAAACTTTAGTAACTTTTAAGTTAAAAATGAAAAGTAGGGGAGTACCTATTTTTAACTTTTTTTTTAAGTCATTTAATTTTTTAACTTATTTTAAGTTATTATTAACTTTGCCAAATACTGTCAAAAGCTAAAAGTGACATGAAAGTAAGTTTGATCGACTTTTAAGTTGATCCAAAAAAGTTTTAAAAGTTACGATAAGTGCCTCATTCTATTGATTAGATTTCGTTATCAATTGAATATGATGGTTTTTCGAGTTATTTTGCCAAAAAATGTTTTTTAGGATATTTTTTTTATTTGTGTACCAAACACAACAAAACAAGTAAGAAATTCACTTATTTTTTATGAAAAACATCTTCCATCGTATCGATCACGAACTATGCTAGGTGATTTTTTTCTTTGACGAACTCCACAATGCAAGTATACAAATTGATGCATGGTAAAATCATGCAAGTGAACGAACAAGTAAATAATGATATCTTCTTCATCAGGGTTAAGAAATGTTATTTTGGGATACCAACAAAAATTCACCAATGAGTAGCCCAAATATGAAAGGAATCATATCATATCATCATATCATACTAAAAGTTGAAAGCTCCAAACTTCAAAGTTGAATTACCATTTTGCCTCTATACTAAATCAAAATCTAATTAAATAGTAAATTTAATTTAATAGTTATATTTTATTTATGTAAATGTAGAATTAAAAGTCCAACACTTCAATTTCTTAGTTATATCATTGTAAATTCCCTCAGTTATTATTAATTAATGCAAATTTTATTCACCTATAAAAAAAAAACCCTTTCTTTCTTACTCCAAAAAGTCCGAAGAAATTGAAGAGCTGCAATGAACTCAACACATATTATAGGCCAAAATCATTTAGATAGTGAAAAGTCTATATGGTCATACTCCAATATGAGCACATAAAAATGTAAGAAATATTCCATAAATTCTATGAATTATTTGATAATGTTAGTCTTTTCCACTATTTTTAGTTAGCTCCTAGAAACCTATTTTTTTTCTTAAATTTTTGTATTTCCTCTTATTTTGTTTTAATGAATTAGTTAAATATGTCCTTAAGGCTTTTGGATATCTAACCATCCACTATACTCTTAAAACTATCAAACTAAATAGAAAAAGAAAACAAATAGACAATTACTCCTTGAAGACAAGAAATTAAAGTAGATACATGTATCTTACAAAGTTACTGTTCATGGATTATCTTTTTTATATTTATTTTAATATTATTTGACCTTTCAAATTTCGGTGTGACTCTTCATCTACAACAATTTTTGTCCTATAAATTTAACTCTCCCAGAAAAAGATTCTTATGTGTTACTCCTACAATTCTAATGTGTAGGAGCTCTAAATTGGTGAAATAATGTCGTAATTTGTGGGAAAAGTTGTGAGATCTCCCTTATGCAGTCATGAGGATATATAAGAATTCAATTACTGAAACATCGTCTTTATCTCTATTTATATAGTTGAATTGTTGCTTTGTTTATAACTTGCTTTTAGTTTAGGATTTTGTGTGTGTCCAAAAACAGATTGATTGTTACATTAAATTTTGTTTAAATTTTCATTATCAAGACAAGATCGAAAAAGAATAATTAATTGTCTTGCTTATGTGTTTTTTTTTGTTCTTTGTATTTGTAATATCACCCTAAAGAATGGATTTGATAGAATTGTTACTCGTTCATTTTATTATTTAAAGATGAAACATATAGAATTAGATTAATGGTAGGTTCGATTAACATCATCTTTGGGTTTCACTGAGGTGACTACATTTTGGTAATGGTCTTGAGCTTCTCCAGAAGCTATCAGTGCCATCATTTCCCCTCCATTGTTCAATTTTTCCACTGATGATGGTGGAAAATAACTAAGTGAAGAATCTGTCGCGGGCTTTTGTTCTGTCATCTTTTTAAGTCTTGATCTGCATCCTGTAAGTTAAAATTTGCTAACTACTAACTAAAGTTTAAAATCTATAAGATTTACATTCAAATTCTGAATCCTCTATGTCATAATTCCTTCTTACTACTTTAAGAATCCCACATTTGAAGCCCACTCGACCATTAATCATATTATATTAAAAGTGGGAAGAACTCAAGTTAAAAGTTGAATTACCGTTTTACCCTTTTTATATAAATAGAAGCAATTATCTGTTCTACATTAATAATAATGCAGTGAAAATACTCATAATTATGATTTAAGTCAATAGACTCTTCCTTTTCTGCAGGCACGATACTTCTTTAATTCCTTCTTCATCTCTTGTTTGTGAGCAAACTGATGAAGATCAAAGGTCAAACAATTAAGTTGGGAATTGACGGGTCTTTTAAATTTTTGGCTAAAAAATCTTAAATATTTTGATTCTTTTCATCTTCCCTTACCTAAGGTTCCTTATTTAAGTCATCCAAAGACCAACTGAATTTGCAAATTCCATTGAATCTTTTTACTCGAATATGGCGGTGAAACCATACTTGCTGTCACGACCCGACTACACCCTGGACGTGGCTGGCACTCAAGAACCATTGCTGGTCCCCAAGCGAACCCTCATCCTGGCTGACTACAAGCGGAAGACTAACTTAAGCATGCAAAAGTTTAGAAATTGAATAAATATTCATGAAACTTAAATAGAAAGCTTTAACTCAAAAGAAAACTCTGAACAAAATAAATTATTCAACTCGCCATAAAATTGGCAACTTAAGTCTTTAAAACATTTTAAAAAATAAATGATACAGACTTCTCAACTATACTGACTATCTATGAAGCCTCTAACTGATAAGGATGGAAGTCGGGACAAGTGACCCACGACATCCTAACAACTGATATAACTGAAAGGTAAATGAAATCCTCCGAAAGCAAGGAGGCTCACCATAGCTAACTCGAACTCTCAGATGTATCAACGAAGCTCCTGTTGATGATCTTGAATACCCGTGTCTGCATCATGAAAAGATGCAGGCCAAATGGTTCAGTACGTGGAATGTACGAGCATGTAAGGTGAATTCTAAAGCATAACATAAGCTTGAAACTTGATAAAAAGGAAACATACTTACCTCTTCTCAAACTTACTCAACTCAAGGAATACTCAAAACTACTCAAATTTACTCAACTCAGAAGTACTCAAGGATAAGATACTCAACTCAGAGATTAGATACTCAACTCAAAGATATGATACTTGATTTGAAATACTCAACTCATGATACTCAAGGATAATGCAATAGTAAAAGATGCAATATTTGGAAAGCTCTGTAAAACAGTAAAAGCAACTTAGTTCGTTAAAGAAAATGCAATAACAAAATCATCTTTACTTATATAATAAAGTAATATAGTTTCTGTGGGAGTTTCTCTAACTGACAACCACCACTATGAGCCTAAGTGGTGGTACAACGTTTTACCTCACGTTGCCAAGGACCGTCCTATACCTTGCCATCGGTATAGAACCTGAACTACTAAGTGGATCCACTAGTCTATGCTGAAAAGCACTAAGGAATCATCTAAAAAGTATGACCCTTTTTCTGTCCATGATGGCTACATGGTTTATGGGGGCTTGAGTTAATATGAACTCGTGTCCCCATATCGGTGCTCAATACTACTCCCAAAATGTACTTAGCTCATATGTTTATAAAGCAACTTCTTCTCTGGTTTGAGATAATTACTCAAACTTAGCTTAAAAGCTCTCTTGGAATCAATGTTCCCTTTTGCTGTTCAAAACTCTATTGGAAATCTCTGTTTCCTCTCATCTTAAATGTGAAAACATTTACTCTTGGGAATACTTAGTTCCCATATATCATTTGAAGAAATGAACTCAACTCTTTACTCTTTTCTCTTTGCTTAACTCAAAACTTAAGTCTTAAAACAAAGTGAAAACATTTGTAAAAGACTTCTTAAAATATAGTTCATGCCGAATTATAGACGTGAACGACTCAATGCAAGATTTTCAATAACCATAGAGAGACCTCAATACTTGGAACTCAAGAACTTAAATGATACTACTGACTTCAAGAATGCTCAACTCAGAGGGTTCATGCGGAATTTATGAGCATGAACTACTCAACTCAAGGACTCAAAGATACTTCTCGTTTCAAAAATGCTAGACTTATAGGGTTCATGTGGAATTATGGACATGAATAACCCAACTAAAGGACTTCATGGGTAACATGTAATAATCCCATGATTAGGAATGCAATCTCAAATGGGTTAGAAACTCAATACTTAAGACTTAGGACATGGAGATTTTACTCCTCTCATAGATACTCAACTTATGGAGTTCATGCGGAATTTAAGGGCATGAATGACTTGACTCGTAGGTCTACATAACATTATGGAGCTCATGATACAACACTTCTCATTCTCTTACTTACTTCCTCAAAACTTAGTTCAAATCAATAGTTGATCTCAAAGGATTCACAATTGAACTCAAAGGCTTTCTTGAACTCTACTCTTAACTCTATCTTGAATGTGAATTATAAATTCAAGAGTTATGCTTCATGGTATGAAGGATCTCGTAATGATAAAGTAGACTCATGAATACATTCTCTTCACCCTCATGCTCACTTACTTGAGTCTTGAAATACGTTACTAGAAATTGTAGAAGACTCCTTAAAAGACTCAAAGGGACTTTTTCGAAATGTTCAAATGAGCTCTCAAAACTTAACTCTTAACTCTACCTTGAATTTGAAATATGAATTCAAGGTTATGATTCGTGTTCATGGATGATTTCTAGGTGTTTAGAAGTCATTTAGAGTAGTTAGAATCAATGGAAAGTGTTAGGACACTTTAGAATAACTTAAATAGGCTAAACGATGAAAAACTGGAGAAAAACACCGATCCGGGAGCGTCCCTGGTGCGCCGCTGAAACGACCCCAAAAATGCCCGAAAATGTGCTTCGGAAACACCTATAATTGTAATTTCCATATATCTCAAAATCCGTGCATGATTTCGGAAATCCGACTTCATATTCTTATTCAGGGGGTCAAATTGAGTGGGAAATGAG